>JAPQRN010000027.1:22902923-22948943 GCA_037367275.1 Coranthus polyacanthus | reverse complement strand
GAGCTTGTTGGTAGTGTGTTGGGGAGCCTTGCCAAAAGACCACTGCAGTAGTCAAGTCTGCTAGAAATAAAGAGTTTTTCCAGGTTGGCTTCTGGCATGAAGTCCTTGAATTTGACAGAATTTTAAAAATAAATAGGATTAAAAATGGGATAAAAACTAGACATTTTCATTACATAACAGTGCATTTTTTGCATTTTTTAAGAAATTTATGACGTATTGCTTTCAAGCTCCCTGTGTTTTTACGCAATGAAGTGAAAATGTACTACATCTTATCCAGTCATTATATCATTTGTTGTTTTTACATGACGTGTTGTTACAAAGTGGAGGAGAAATGCAGCATTTTAGCTTATAAGTTCACTGTTTCCTGTACAAAGTAGTAAACCATGGTACCTCGAAATGAAGGGAACAGATCCTTTAGCCCTAGGCTTTTTGCTTTAGGCTGACATGGAATCGTGTGCATTTTTAAATACAGTGCATCCTAAGGCCAAAGGTCTACGAGACACAGGTGTAAAACAAGACATACTGCATTCCTTGACTGTGAACCTTGAGGCTCATGCCTAAAGAGAGGCAGCGGTAGCACTCAAGGACACTCTGGAACAGTGTCAGAAAACATAAAGCATGTTTTACAACGATACCAGATGAGTTAATGAGCAACAGGCTATCTTCTCACAGCAGGTGGCAACGAGGCTCCTAGTACCCTTCAGATATGCAGATTCTTCAACTTATTCTGGTATTCACATATGACCACTCCCGTCATTTAATTAAGCCTTGATGTTGCTACTGTCTGTAGCCAACTGCTGTCCATCAAATGTGCAGGAATGTACTCTGAAACACCGTCTGCTGCAGTGATTTTTAAGTAAAAATCAACATCCCCTATATTCTGTCCACACTCCAGACGCTCCGAGTTGCCATGCTGAGAGTGTTTGCTGTGATATAATGCTGCAGTCAGCAACTACAGACATCTGAGAAACAAGGAGGTTGCTTCTGGACAGGGTTAGACAGGTATCATGGAATTTTACACATTTTATGCATTATTAATGTTTCTGTACTGGAGAAACTTTTTGGTCCATTTTGTGAACAGTTACTAAATGTTTGTTGTTTTTTTTTTGTTGAAATCCAGAAGTGTGTTTTACAAAAACCTGCCCTCGGAGTCGGCTTAGGCGCATAAAAGATTCAGACAGACACCCTTGATCAGAGAGGCCTATTGGCAGCGCTGGGCATAGCTGCAGCTCGTGTCTGAGACAGAAACTCATCGCCCAGAAGGTGACACACCTAACTACCCCGCCAACTTACTTTTTATCACAACACAAGGTCTAACATCCCACATTTTCTGTATCAACACCAGATTTCAAGTTGACAAAAGTGTGATAATCCTGAGCCTTGAATCAAAATAGATCACATGACCTAGTTTCTCTACTTTATAGTGCATGCCATTGCAACCATCTAAGACTGTCATTATGGAGCTTATCAAAAACTGTCTTATCAAACATTCATGCTCTATTTTCCTGGCCAAGGTCCCTAGGCGGAAAAAAGTCTAGACAACACACTTCATCTAGCTCTGATATCTGATGAATTATTACAGTGATATTACGGGAAGCTTTGCATTTCTTCTGTCTGTTTTCAGTGTGTTTAATTCAGCCCATTAGCATAAACAAAATGGATCCTTTAGCTGTAGAATAGTTACCATTGTTGATCTCCTTTTATTTGTTGATTTAAAAGGACCCCCCCCCCCCTTTCCCGCCTCTTTATATATATATATATATATATATATAGTCCAATCCAATCAACCTCAGCTACAGGTTTCTGTCAAGGAAGGTGATGTTCTATTTTCTTCAAGGAGAGCGAGAGTGCTTCAATTTCAAAGAAGTTGTTATTTGCCTTCTATCAGTGTGTCGTCCTTGAACTAAAACATCATCCCTCAAAAGCTGTTTACCTACGCGGGTCATTGCCATTCTTTCTCATACCTCCCTGTGTTTCATTAACCTTTATAACTAGATTCTGCTGTAACAAATACAGACATTGCTAAAAAACTAAATAAAAAATAGGTGTTTGGGCTGTGTTTGAAGGCAGACTTTTGAGTGGCAGTATGCTGTATATGCATCTTGCAAAGTCCCAAAATCTTTCATGTCTATCATTCTGCATGAATGAAGGACATAAACTGATCAAAGCAGCAAATCTGTTCCGTTATCCCCCAACAGCTATGAGTGTCGAAGTGTATTTTTTGTGATTTTAACACTATCAAGAAGGCAAATAAACAGGCAACCTCCTCAACGAGAGATACGTATAAATTATTAAACACAAAGATTGCACACTGACTATTAGCATTTTACTAACCTCTGTCTTTTAATACTAAGATCATTCACTGGCAAATTAGCTAATATCTCTTCAATCATTGGGTGGGGCTCTATTATAAACCTTTTTATCAGCGGGTTTTCACTTGAAGGGGAACAAATTACTTGAAAAAAAACCTCGAGATAAAAGTCAACGAGCTTGAAGGACCACTTGAAGATAATGATTTGTGTCAAGGGGAAGATATTGTTTCACTGTAGTCTTGGATATTGCTTCACTGCTCAGGTAGGTAGGCAGACTCAAACCAATGAAAGAACAAAAGTATTTTACAAGTGACTGAACACCCATCCTCTGTAAAAACAAAACAAAAATAAAATCTCTTTAATACCGCTGGACGCCTCTCACGCTGTGTCATCACAGCTTTAGGCCAAACTCTTAATCAAAATTCATTAGTAAATATTCATGACAGAATGAGCAAACATAAGGTCTTGATTACGCCAACATAAAAATGACCTCTATCAATATGTAAATGATTTAAATTAAAGATTTTGCCATGGAGGGGAATCGGTAGTTATGCAGTGTTGTGGCTAGAAGGCAGGCGGAGCCGATTTGGCGTCGCCCGAAGCCCACCCCCTCCCATGTGCTTCTCAGTCTCCCTCCCAACTACAAACCCTCTCAGCCAGAGTGCCTTGCATTATTTACATGTTTATGATTAGTTAAGCCTCACATGGAGCTGCCATCTGCTGGAAAGTGGCGTGTAGAATTGAAGTGCCATTAGGCCTATTTACTTTTACCGAAGGAAAGAGAAAAATAAGGAGAAAGAGCCGCGTGGCCTGCAATGCACAATCTCAGTAAAGCCCATTGCCACGAGTGCCTTAAAGTCATAAAATGTGGTATTCATGCCTCATTAAGTGCTCTATTGCTCAACATTAGTGTTTAAAAATTAACCCCAAACTAGAATAAACTGTGCAGATGGTGCTTGACAATCAGTGCCTGACAGAATGAACACCTTCACAATACTTACAGGTATTCAGGCACAGAACATATAAATATTAGACATGATGGATTATGAATAAGAATGGAATTATAGCAACAAAGGAGCATAGTGTTTGCTAATTCAGTTCCTTGGCTACATTTTTCTTGCATCTACTTTACACTGTTTTCAGGTCTTTTTGAGTGCAGGCTAATGCAGTTTTAGATTTTTGTTGGATTTTTATTTGTTTTGGTGGTTTTTTTAAATATATTTTTTTAGCACAGACTGTCTGGTAATACAGTTCAAAAGCAGACTGAACTGAAAAACCTCGATGAAAAAGGACACATTTCTCAGACACTAGGTAGACAGAAAATATATTCAAGCCTTTATTGGGCAGGGACTGTTTATTTAAAATGCCTACTTGCAGGGTCAAATTCATTTCAAAAACTTTGGCAAGTGTTTGGACTAATATTCAAGTAGAATGGATATTTAACATAATAAATTACATAACACAGTAGCACTTTACATTACAGCTTAGTAATAACCTGGTAATAGTTTGATAATACATAAGTAATGATGTAGTACTACGATGTAATCACTAGAGTAAAAGGTTTGGTAATCAGGTAATCATTAGGCCTCTTGTCTAACATTAACATGAAATTAAATAGAAAAAGGTAGTTTTGCATTTTGCAGCCTCTTACACATAACGAACGCAACTGTTTCCAGGTCACAAGTCACGCCATTAAACATATCATTTCTACAGTATTACATTGAAACGAAAGTGAATGTTTGTAACATAAGGGAAGATGAATTTCAGCTTTATAATACGATAATCACCATTTTTACTTCTAAGAATTTTCATTGGTTATTATTGGAGTTATTAAATGGTTATTACTTTGGTAATTGCACAATAAGGCTACATTATTACCTCTGTAACTATCAGCCCACTATTACCATGTTATTACAGAGTTGTGCTACTCTTTTTCATACAGCAATGAATACAAATCTGTGAATGCATGGAATGATCCCAACCAATTTGTCCAGATTCTAAAACACAAATGCATGGTTCATAGCATGACAGCAAATGTATTTAAACATACTAAAGGAGCCCTTAAGGGAACTAATTTAAACCTTATTTCCATAAGTGAAAAAATAAGTCTATCTTATCCCGAATGCTTTCCACTGCTGTAACAGCCTGGTTTACTTCTGCCACAAACATTTTCTGACATGAATGGATGGTTTCACCACAGGGACACTTTGGCTGAGAAAAGTTTTACACCTCCTGAGGGCATCACTACAATTTAATCTGCTATCTGATTTGAGAACTGCATCACAGAGAGCCAAACTAATGTGCACTGGGGACATGGTTACTTTACATTTCATAAAATGTTGTCAGATTCACGAGCCAGAGCCCAATGCTGAAGAGCGGAGAAGCACAGCTTCAGGCTGCAGCTGATAGTGCTGCTACCCAGTGAGAGTCTAAGGTGCTCGGCAGGCAGTCAGTTGGCATGTGGCCGGCCTGGCTGTCTGGCAGCAAACACAGGCGACAAGCTGACGGCAGCACCGGTTTGGTTATATTTGTGTCTCGTTTCCCACCGTCGCAAACTAAATAAGGCAATGCTTTTTTTCTTTGTTGTTTGACTCTTTTTATTGTACTGTATTGCTCACAACAGCATAGACAAGGTGCTGTGTTTGTGATAACAAAAGGCTTGGAACTTTTTCAGACTAAGCGAAACTTTTAATTAACCCTCTCTATCATTACAAAATGAAAAAAAATACAATTATGTAAGAACCACTTTTCAACATATATCCATTCAAAAGCTGTTATTTCTTCATGGACGTATCTCCTTCTTTCAACAACTTTTAAACATAATTCATGAGGCAGAGTCACAAAAAACTACTGTATCACTCTGTATAACTCTACACTTCTCCTCAGCTATACGCGTTACTGAAAAGGTGGTGTTTCGTCACCAGTGTTGTCCTTGCGGCACTTCAGGAGAAGACGTGAAGTGACAAACAGAAAGGCATCCTGACCATTCCCTGTGTGTTTTTTTCCGTGGATGCTGTCAGTCTGCAACATGCTTGACTGAAAGTAGTTGTCACCAGATTGTGATGGCAGCATACCTTCTGTGAATCAGATCAGATTGTTCCAGCAGTTTGTCTTTTCATTGCAGGAGGTGGAGCTCTTCCTGTCAGACACAGGTGCACTAACAGAATGATGTAATCAGCTGTAGACGATACGCTTCACTCACCCACAGAGGTAGATAACGCGAATAATACATTTGTACATCGCTGGTGTTTTTGACACGAGGGAGTAATACAGCCAAAATGAAAGAGTTGACAGAAACCAAGAGTAGACAGATTACGCTTCCTCACTATCTTGAAGAGGGATGTGTTTAGCTGTCAAGTGGTGTTCTTCATTCACAGCAGGTAAAAGCAAAAACAGTGGGATTCATGTGACCACGTTTTATTGCAAACAATATCCGAGGAAATAGATTTACATTTCAAGATTTTCCCAACAGTACACGCCCTCACTTCATTGCGTATTGTTGGTTTTCAATTCTTTCGGCCCCAGGAGATTCCATTTGTCTACTTCTCAAAAACATATTTCCTATATAGCAGTGGTTTCCAAACTTTTTTCAGCTTGAGACCTAAAAAAGATGAATGTTGTGTCTCCTTGGGACTCGAATTTACAAAATTATGTCATGAGTTACATCTTTTACAACATTTTTGTCTTGTTGCATCTTTTTCATCATTTTTATTTTTTATGTTGTTTTTGCCTTCTTGCTTTTTCGCGTCATTTTTGTCTTATTGCACCTACGACTGCAGCCTCTCCAGAGAACACTCTTATTCTGTCTCAATGAGGCAAATGAATTCACATATCATATTATCCTTATGTATTTTTGTACAGTTGGCGACCCAATAAAAACAGCTCTGCCGTTTTGGGTCCCAAGTTTGGGAAAGGCAGATATATAGTAAATATATGTTTTACACATTTTTTTATCATACTATTTGAAAGGGATGAAACATTTGATATCGGTAGTTGCATTCGGGGGCATCATGCAAACCGTATTATGTTGCAATAACTTTTGGGGGATTATTTTATAACTTGACTAAATCATTTTAATGGAAGCCTGTAATATCCCACTTTGTGTTTGGGAAAGGCTGTGTTTATTTAGAGATTTTCAATGGTTAAAATGACACTTATTCTCTCACGTTTTTATTTTCTTTGTCACTGTAAATGTCATCTGAAATCAGTGTTTTTGGCACACTATGACAATAAGATTCACACAGCTCAGCTCTCAATATTATACATGTAAGAGAAGGCTAAATAACACAATAGAGAGATGACTAACTTTAGCTGGTAGCAAGCAACTATCTTGCAAAGCAAACTCTATCCAAATACATTTAAGTGTACTAAATGAACTTTATTTTCACACCTTTGTAAAAGGGATTGACACTCGTCTACTATTTCAGAAACACACTGTTGAGCTACCGTCTACATAAAGGGGGAGTGTGGTTTTTTGAGATATGATCGATCACATAAGTAGAGGAACGTGCATGACCTATGGTATGTAGCATGTAATAGTAATAAAATGAAATGAAATTTTAAAATATCCAGATATCAAAAATCTGGTAGGGCAGGTGCTTGAATGGGCATAACGCCACTGGTTGCAGTCATAATATATGAGGGATTATGTTCAAATTTATTGCAGATTCAGTTACAAAATCATGTTTAAAAACTGTCCATTTAAATTTAGAAAGTCACAAATGGCAGCTCATTACAGGAACTTGAATCCCACTAATTAGTGAAATGTGTGAGGCCTTGGATTTGGGTGATAGCAACTATGAGCTTACAATGTCATTAATATCCTTATCGAATAAATAACAACTTGAGTCAATAAAACAGCAAACCTTGAGAACGTTCAAGGATGATCAGCAGGATTCAGTGTTAACCAATTCTCTCATCTGTGCAAAGAAGTCTGGAAAAGGAAAAAAAAACAAAAAAAAAACAAAAAGCGAGCAGAAAAAAATGAATCCCCTCTATCCCTGTGTCTCTACACCATCACTCATCGGGATGCTTTGTGGTCAGTCAGAGTCGATCCATTAAAAAGCAACCATCCACTCAACCTCTGAGGGAAGACCAATTCCTCCAGAAAGCCTTTGGGGTGAAATGTGACGCAGCCTCAACACTACTCGTTTGGGTGTCATCTGGGAGCTGTACACATTGATTAGTAATTGTCCTTCCTTCTTTCCTGAGAGGCTGTTTGTCCCATAGGGAGGGAGCCATTACACCACAGCCGGCCACAGGGACCGTTCAAGGGCAATCAGAGCAAACAGACTCAGGCTAACCACTTAGATGGGAGTGCATTGGCCTGGTTTGGTAACAACGAGTAAAAAGCAAGACTGGAGACAGGGTTTAGTGGGGTGGGTTCAGAGCGAGGATGTCACTGGAAGCGGCAGTGGCACTGCACTGAAGAGCTTTTCAAAAGCTCTCTGGTAAGTAAGTAGGGGTCGGTTGCTTTTAAACAGGGATGTGGAAACTGTAGTGGCTCAAACCGCTGGACATGTTGTGTCTTTGTGAGATCTTTATAGGCCCAAATAACACTTATTATTTCTAATTTTAATTTAGTTGCTACCATCATAATTATAGTTGATGGTAGCAATGATGAATGCTCAATGCCCTGTCCACACTGATATGGATATGTGGCAAAAAAAGGAAAACATTTTTCTCTACGTTTGAGCCTCTCTTCCACGCACAGTGTGTAAGTAAACAGTACATAAAACCATAATAAAAGAGAATAATAGAATTATTAAACTGTTTCATATGATCCTCTGTCAATGATATCGTATCCCCTTTACTAACATTGACGTTAAACATTACTTTAACCTGAACTGACATAATATGAATATATGTCACTAAACATAATGTGACCTAATAATGTGAAATGTGAAAATAATGTGACATAATGTGAAAATCGAATATGTTACCTCATCTGCAAACATGATTTCTGTTTCAGCACCAGATAGATTTTTTCCAGTGGTTCCGAAAACAACAACTCCCATGATCCCACACTACTTCACAGTGTCCTGTACTACGATGTGTTTTTGTGTTGATTGGGAGACCTCTAGCTGCAGAAATGACCCACTGTGCATTTAACAACTTCTTTAACAGGTTCTTTGAATTCGAACCATCCCAGCTCCTAAATGGCTTTCAGTGACCAATTAAGTATAATTCAGCATGCTCTGTGTGATTTTCCATTTTTATTTATTTATTCCCATTTCCCTATAACGTACTGTATATTAAGGATCAGAATAAAGGGACATTTCAGTGCTTCAGTACTTTAATTTCTTAGTATTTCTTAAGAAATTAAAGTAGCACCAATAAATGCACAGCCTCTGAGAGTTTGTGCATTTATCGGGATTCGTTATCCTGGAGCTTAAGTTTGCTTAGTGTTGTGATGTTCACTGCGATTAGCTCAAGTTCACTTGGCTTTATAAATAAATCTTTATATTGGCTGTGTCATTTGTTTTTCTTGTTTTTTTGCCACAGTCACTGTGCAAAGAGACAACAGAGGCCGAGACAGAAAGAGCCATGGGAGGCAGCAAACCAAAGGACTTCTTTGTGAATATGATTTCAAAGCAGCAGCCAACCAGCAGCTCATTCACTATGACTGAAGCAGTTCTGTGGTCGCACTTGACTTTATTTTAAATTTTGAAATAAGCATGCTTTTATAGTAAAACTAATATTTAGTCCGACAGCCAAATCAAATTATACAGTAGCCTTTGTAAATAAGGAGAATTTCTAACTTAGCCAGAGAATACAGAAAAGTGAACAATGTCTTCTTATTTTGTGTTAAGTGAAAGGTTTTTCTGTCTGTATTCGATTTTATTCTGTGTGTGTGTGTGTGTAGGTGTGTGTGTGTGTGTAGGTGTAGGTGTGTGTGTGTGTGTGTAGGTGTGTGTGTGTGTGTAGGTGTAGGTGTGTGTGTGTGTGTAGGTGTGTGTGTCTGCAGAGTGCCCAAGCTTGCGAGTGTGATTGTGTGCAAGGACATACTGTACTGTGTGATGTACTGTGCCAGAATCAGAATCAGAATACAGCAGTAGATCCCGCTGCACGCTTCTATTCTGAGTTCCTGCATTTATAATGCTGCAGGAAATTCTTTCTGGAATGTTATACAGTCAGACCACACTATTATACTGTAAAATAAAACTCATTCAACTCCTTTCTGATTGCCTGTCACTTACTTTAAGATGTTGGGACAAAAGTGCAGATATCCTGTAATTGTCAACACAGTCAAAACATACTCCAAACCTTATTGACAGGCGACATAGTATGGTTCAGAACATTAAGCATGTCAGTATCAGAGAGATTTAATTTTGGCACACATTACTTTTTCTTACTTGCTTTCCATTATTATAAAAAAACAAACAATTTTGCTTCGCTAAACTGACAAGTTTTGAATCTCCGGCCCATATTTTAATGGCAACAGCATACAAATATGAGGATCATTTATTCATCCAGTCCAGAACTCTCATTCAACTATCTCATTTTTGGAATTTCCTCTTGACAAATTTTCTCATGAAAGCTATTTCAAGACAGAAAGAGCAGCCATTTAAAGTATTACTCTGTGCTTCAGCCAGGCAGAATAAAACAGAAATGTCATAATATATCCACAGAAAATGCATAATATCACAGTAGAATTCTGCATTCTGAATGATCTAATTAATAAAATGTTTCTCTGTTTGAGACATTCTAATAGTGTGTGATGTTCTTTTTTGTAAGGTTATCAACCCACTAACCCCCTACATTTGGTAAAAAAGAAAAGGCAAAAGGAGCTGAGTTGTCCTGAGCGTCCTCTGTGTTTTCTATGGTTGGCTGAGGCAAAGCTGAATAACTCAACAATGAAGTATTTTGGGAGGCTAATCCAGAAGCTAGCATCCCTCGACCAAAAGTCAATGAGACGTTTCCATTTGCAGAAAAAGCACTGTGGCAAACAAACAACAAGTTAATGATGCTTTTGTTTAGCAAGATAGAAGAGAGAATAGTTTGCAACACAACAAAGCTGAAAAGGTGGACTAGTGAGAAGGTGAGTTTCCATGTTCGGTGACGTTTCATTTTCCTGACAACCTCTGTCATCTCATTTAGCACCTCATGTTAGCCAAGACATGATAAACCTTCAGAATTCAGAAGATCGGTATTTAAAGTCTATGGTGCATTTTAACTCATTGAACAAAACAAGAAAATGTCTTAAGCTTGTGTTGAGCACAGACCTTAGTAAACCACAAACCCATTCAAAAAACACACTGAGTCTGAGATGAGGGAACCAGGAAGTTCAAAACCTACTTCCGGGGTCTTAAGGCTCAGGTCTGCAGCCATCATACAGTCTTCAAGTTATAAGAGGATAACAACATTAGGAGGAGGAGTCTGTCCATTCAAGGGTCCAGTGTTTTGTTGGTAACCCTTACGATCTGTAGCAATACCTAGGAATGGATGGGGCAGGTAAATGACGTCAGAATCAATGAATTAAATATGTAATTATCATTAAAAAGCAGGGTGAGCATCATGTGAAGATGAAAAGGACGGGAACGGAGATAGGGAACCTGGTTTGTCACATTAGCTCATTATTAAACACAGTTTTAGACCACACTGCAGTAAGCTAATTTTACTGCGGATAAAGCAGCTCAGAAGTCTTGTCACAACTCAGACTGAAAGTGTTGAAAAAGTGCTACAACACTGTAGAGTTGCGGGAAGCGGGGAACCAGCTCTGCTTGAGCAGTATATTGATCATCTTTCTGCAAAGTGTTGACACACTGCGTAACTCCACAGAGCGAGTTCACCTGCTCTGCACCAAACCAAATCATCGGAGACGCTTCATGTTTACTGCCCCTCGGCAACAAAACAATGAGACAAAAAAAAAAAACAACAGCTACATTTGAGAAGAGACTAGGAGACGCTGCATGTTTGGGAAATCTGGCGAGGATTTATTTTAAATAAAGCACAATGGCTTAATTTCCCTTCACTCGTACCCTGAAAAACTGACACATCTAGCCCTTTAGATTTTCTTCTCTGTGCTGGTAGCAGATGAAAGCAGGGCAGGAATCACGCAGCTTCAACATTCTCTCTTGCAAATTCAAGGATGACAGGGTTCCTTCGCCAGCTTCAATTATGAATGACAGCCTTTTATCTCCTGCCTGCTAATTAGGTGAGATGACGCTATATACTCTCGCCACATTCTCTTCCCTTATTTATTTATTTTTTTGTCTCTTAGATACCTGAAGCCAGTCTTTCTTGTGAAAAAGATAAGTGGGGAAAGAAAGGGGTCTGGACGAATGATACTGGAGTTCAAAAGAGTTTAAAGCACGACAATGGAGGAGCCACAAGAAAAAGAAAAGCAGTGAACTGACTGTACATCAAAGATAAAGTTTAAATAATAATTCTATAGGGCCTATGGAAATTGCGGCAGCTATGGGACCATCCAGTGGAAAGTTGATTTGGGACATTTTAATAATTTGGCTTCATAGTGAATATATTAATATGAAACAATGCTCCAGTACCCTTGATTCAACACTCACATCTTTTTTTTTTCTTTTTTTTGTGGACACTCGTCCTTGTCTCACATCACAGAAGCTGATTTGGAAGTGGTATCCACAACTTTAACAAGTCACTTTTAGTGTCATATGGAAGCACAGTATTTAAATGCATGTCAAAGGGAGCTCTCAGAAGGATTAGGTCACAGTTGAAATAGGGAAAGGATCTGAGGTCAATCCGACTGGATCCAATTAGCTCCCTCTGACAGAAGGCTATGACAAGCCTAACGCTGCAGCGACATCTTATTCTCTGAGCCAGGGTCCTCACTTCTGGAGGGATGGAGGGATAGAGGACTCAGGGAATAATAGAAGAACAAACAAGTCACGACTACAGGAGAACAGCCACCAGATACTCATTAGAGGAGAATTTTTGCTTCCTCCCTCCCCTCCTCTGTTTGCTCCCTCCCTTGGCTTCCCCTCCCCTTCTTTCTCTGAGTGTGCAGGCTCAGATTGGATGAGATGAGAGAAATATTCCTTTTTTTATGTGCTCTTGGACACTGACAGCAATTTTTCCACTTTGCAGAATGTACAGTGAACAATATTGACAGCACTTTTGATAGCATTCAATTAAGTTTTATTTAAAACTGCCTGAGGTGACAGTATTTCTGTTTCAAAGGAAAGCTATAGGACTTTTTTGTTCTAAGTTTTACGCTTTTTTTTTTTTTTTTTTTTAATTGATGTCAATTATTCATTCTTAAACTTTAAAAATTGTCTATTTGATGTGGGTTAATAAAAAAAAAAGGAAAACAGCGTGCAAGTGTGAAGTGTTTAATGACTGATGTCACCATAGGCAAAAGGAGATTACAAGATACAGTGATCAAAACACTTACACATACAGTGGTGCATTCATGAAAGAAAAAGACTGAGACCCCTTATCTCACAATTATGAGTTACTATCGTGTAATTATGAAGATCTTTGATTTGGTAATGATGAGAAGAGTTAAGCCTAGTATCGATCATTGTCACATAACATGGAGGTGACTGGGAAAAAAAAGCTTTTTTCCATAAAGATATTAAACTTTTAATAAAAATTCATTAAAAAGAAATGTGTCTTATTTGTACAGTGTAGTGATATAATTGAGCATTAATTCACCTCCTCCTTAATGAGATGGTTACTGTATTTGTTCCAGACATTTTAGAGCCTATTAGCAGTTGCTTATCACAGTCCTGTTTGCCTAAAAGTGCACATAGCAATTCGTTGCCCCCTGAAGACCCAAATAGTTCATTTGCAATGCATAAAAATTAAACCTAAACCAAAAGGATCAGGATCAAAATGCAATCTTTTCAATATGGCAAGTTTATTATTGAGTGAAAAAAGACGGAAGCATTTTCAATAGATAAAAGTAATTACTCAGACAGAACACTGCTCCTAGGGAACTAAACTCTTTAGTCGTGAAGACAGTAAACAAGTAGTGGAAATGGGGCTGAGGGGATCAGTGGTCCTTTGAAGTGTTCTCTCCTTGTTTAAAATAAGCACAGTAGCTTGTCTATTCCCCCTCCATGGCCATGGAAAGCAGCAGCAGAAGCTCAGACAGGAAGCTCTGTGGCCTTGGCACCCCATTTCAGGGAACCTGGACAGCAGCCTTGAAGCAGGAAGCTCTGGGTGATGGACTAATCGTATTCAGGTCCCTGAACAAGTGCCTTCTAGGCCGACTCCCGCACAGCTGTGCGTGCCTCTGAACCATCACCAGCTGGGCTGAACAGGCCATGCAGCTAAGGTTATACAAAGTGCAAGACAGGAGCAGCAAAGACTAGTGTCTAGATTCAAGGCTTTATGAAGGGAAGAGCATGTCCTTCCTCATAAACAACAGAGATCAAATAGGCTGCCAGTGCATAATAAATTACTTGTGCAATGGATGAAAAGGTGTCTAACAGCAGTTGGTGTAAACACAATATATAGTGCCCATGTGTCTTTCATGTTCAAGCATACAGTCAATCACAAGCACATTTCATTTTTAAAACTCCAGAGTTATTTGTATGCAAGGTCATGCAAAGCAAGACCGCATCCAATTCACTGTTTTGTAATACTAACCTCCCCCACATATAACATCCTATATATTGTATACTATGAAAGATCACAAGTCTTCGCTAATAGGGGATTGCCATTCAGAGAGGCCGCTTTCATTCTGTGAAACGGATATAAGTGCACGACAGGGTTTTCTGTGCTGAAATCATGGCTCTGATCACACAAAGCACTAATTATAAAGGTCTCCTTTGGGTAAAGGTTGCCAGCCGTGGGCAGATTAGTCTTAAAGCTGAGGCACATCATTTGTGCTTGTAATCAGTGTTTGGAAGTGGTATTTGCTTGTCCAGTGCTCCTTTTAACAGCTTTGGTGTTGGTTTACAGAAAATCCTTGGCAAAAAATACTAAAACTATAGTAAGAAGTGCTTGCTAAGTAATCGAGTGAAATTGAAGATAAGTGTGAGTCCAGAAAAATAATCTGCAAAATCCTGCCATTTGTAGCACATCCTCTTTAAAAATGTTTTTAAGTCATTAAGAAAACTCTGAAAATAATAAAGATAGCTGTCTTTGTTGTCCTTGGATACCTCTGCTTAAATTATTTTTTTCTTACAAGCTCCTCGGCTTCACCAAAACAAATAATCTCCTGTGAAAAGTACTCAGGGTCATTCGAACTTAGATAAAACACAAAATCATAAAGAAAACAGTGTTGACTGATATGTTTTTAAGGAGCAGAACAACAACACAGAAGATGAGAAAGAGAAACTTTATAGAGACATTATATTAAGATTAAATTTTTCTAAGACAGCCCCACTGGTGGAAACTTCAGAATCAGGCCATTTTTGCAAGACATGAAGAGTAGTGGTCAGATAAGAGCCTAATACTTTGGGTGTGGTCTGCTTGGCAGGTCGGGGGTTTATCTGAACAAAGTCTGGTCAATTTTCTTACTTGACCCCCCTAAATCTTACAGACTGAACCTTTAACTATGAAGCCTTCAGATTAAAAATAACAGATCTAAGGTTCAATCACTGAATGCTTACTGGATGTCAATGGTTATGGTATTAATATTTATGAAGTGCTCACTTATCCTCATGGTAATGGTTGGTGGCAAAGGAAAATAAATGTGATTCCGCTGAGCAAAAGCAATTTCAAGTTTCAAGGTAAACATCTGAGCATTTGCACTTTGATAAAAACACTACAGATTAGGGAATTTGTGTCACTGAGAATTTTATCAATACGCTTTTATGCTATGGTAAATTAAATGACCAGTATCAGTTTTATATAAATAGCCCCAAACTACAATGTGACACAACAAAGGAATCCATATCTGAAACCAATTGATTTGACGTAATTACACATCTAATGAGGCAAACTCCAAAGAAGCTGTGATCCTTACACAAAAAGAATGAGGGGAAATGATTGAGAGACTAAAGAGAGTTGTAACTCATTTAGCTTCCATGACAGCAGTGTTTCTCTCCATAGCAAGACGGGGACTTGTTAGACTAATAGCAGAATCTATATATACAAGCGAGAAACCTAAAACTTGAGCGAGTTTGCCTGTGTGAGTGATGTTTATTATGCTCATTATGTCACATATACTGAATTATGGTTTACTGTATCTGGATGTAGAAAAGAAATGGCATTTTCAGATACAGATGCTTGTTCTTTCCATAAACCAGTGTATGGCTTTAGAGATCTGAAAAATACAACATTAATATGAGGTGGTAGTGTTATAGGGGGGACTCATTCCTGATGGACAGCTTTCTGTATGCCTAGACCGAGGATTGCCGAGCCTTCAGAGGAGTGAGAAGATTGGAACAGTGTTCTCATCATCCCAGAGCCACTGGGTCATGGTTTAAACACTAATCCTGAAGGATGAGTGAGGTAGAAACATCCACCACAGCATGCTCCAAAGATTGCACCCCTTCTGTCTGATCGCACGCTCACAAAAATGCACTCATGGTTCGGAAAAGGGCAGCTGCAGTTGTCAGGCACCCTCGCTCTGCCATTCTCAGCGGAATACCGAACAGAACGGTTTATCCGACAGCTCTGACAAATGTGACAGAGGTTGTAGGTGAACGTTGGTTAAAGCTTTCAAAGTCAAGCTGCTGTTTGATCTGACATTAACTTGTGA
Source organism: Coranthus polyacanthus (assembly GCA_037367275.1). Lineage (NCBI taxonomy): Eukaryota > Metazoa > Chordata > Actinopteri > Kurtiformes > Apogonidae > Coranthus > Coranthus polyacanthus. The sequence goes on along the minus strand of JAPQRN010000027.1, from coordinate 22,932,995 downwards.
ACCAAAACGAAATTTCTCCACATTGTTACATCGCAACAATCGATTTCACACTCGTGGACCAAACATGGATGTTGACTTGATATTCACTGCCCGTCACTTACCAAATGAAATCCTACAGGTGAAATTTGTCGAAGGGAAGTGAAAAGGAATTACGACAAAGGCGGCCACCAGCATCGCGTGCCCGTAGGCATCGCTGCCAGTTTAATTACTGTTTTTCTGTCACAGAGATAATTCTTTAGAAATTACAGTGTGATTGTGAAACATTCAGAGGCATGCCAGCTTGTCTTGCTGGGGCAGTACAAACAGGTACAGTGCTGCTTTGATTAAAAGAAGTGCACCCTGTTGTTCCTCAACTCCTCCTTTTGTATTGGAATCACCATTATTACTGGACTGAGTTGTAATTAATGGTTCAATTAGCAAACAACTGCTGTCTTTGTGGTTAATTGCCAAGGAATCAATTAAACTCTGTTTGGCCCTAAGTATAAAGCAAGAGATCCTTGATAAAATGTGGCCAATCTGGGATTTAGTTACTGGAATATCGAACACACAACTCACCGTTAAACCTCGAGGCATGGATGCAACCTGAAAGAAAATTTCAACCAAGTTAAAAAACCTTTGAGAGGCAATTAGGGAAGCAAAGCGTGGAGCAAAACAAATTCAATAACCTATTTTTGAAATGATTAAAAATCAAAATCTGTTTAAACCTTAATGGAGAAGTATATTGAAATTTAAGGAGGACCTAGAGTCTTTTACTAGATGTTTTACTCCATTGTTTGATTTTACGTGTAAAATATCAATGCACCAATATCACATTGTTTCAATTTCAGAAAATTCTCAACACTGTGTTTGTCTGTAGTGCAGGAACTAAAGCGTTACTGTATACAGCAGATGAAGAGTGCTGCTGGAATTGATCATTTGACTCCTTTATCTGCTGCTGCCTATACAGAAAAAGGGCAGTTACATCACACAGCTGTGAGTACAACACAGCTTATGCATTGTGGGAGATATTCCCAGCCCCCATGCACCTTGGACCTGTGAGAAAGGCGTGAGTCACTATCTGCAAGGCGCGCTGTCACCTGTCCCTGGAGGACCAATTATTCTGTATGTTTGCCCTAAAGTCTCACCATGAAACACATAGATGTTTGAATAAAATATTAGGTGAGGCAGAAAAGAAGGTTCACACTATTGATGGCCTCGCAGTTGCATCAGCCTGCAGGCCTTCTGGTGGTGCGAAAATATTGTTTGTTATGTGCATAGATAAACTGGGATGGGAAAATGGTAGTAGATAGGGTAAACAATAAATAAAATAAAAACACTGCCAGACTTTGGACAAAGCTGGCAATAGTTTTAAAGGTTCAATGTGTAAGATTAGCTCATGCTTGTGTGCTTACGTGACGTTTGTGTTGGAGTCTGTGTTGCGTCAGGAGATGGGTGTTTGTTGACTAACGGTAACAAACAGCTAACAGAAGCTAGTGGTGTACACCGCTGTAGAGTCAGTCATCAGTGTACAGGCTGTTATCATGGATGATGGCAACAAGACAGTCAATAGCAATGTAATTCAATGTAATTACTGCAGTTTGTCTGTCTGTGTATGCGTCTGTCTGTCAGCAGGATTACACAACAAATGCTTCACTGATTGTCATGAAATTATGTGGAAGGGTAGGGCATGAGCCAAGGACAAATCCCTTACATTCCATAATTTTCCCTTTTTTTAACATTGGAGAGCCTCATGATAAATTAGATTGGTAACCCTAAACTAACCACCAGTTGGCACCAACTAGTGTACTGATGACCAACGTTTGCACCAACTGACAAAAATGAGGAAAACATCGGTTATAATTTGTGGTTTGTTTGTAGTTAAACAACATTGTGGTACGAGAAGAAGAGCTATTGACCTTGGTGGAGGTTTTCCAATTTTGTTATAGATTGTGACTGACTATTTTGCAAAAACAAATAAATTACAAAAAAAAAAATAACAGACATGGGTTTGCCTTTTCAACGGGACATATAGAAAATGACACAGCATGTAATTTATCGTTGTAAGTTCTTCTTTGAACATAGGTGTTTTTCCAAAGCGGAATCTGAACCTTTCACAGGGGCCTGTTTTCCACCCAACAGAGCCCACTCTCTCTATGCCCCACCCCCCTCTACAGGCCCCAGTGCAACCCCACTATCTATATTTATGCCCCTGCTTTGAAAATCAAAAACAAGGTTTGAAAATAACACAGGATCACTGGTCAGAATTTGAAAAAAGAAAAACAGAGCCTTGTGGAGCCTTTGAATTCTGACGCATTCTTTTAATTTAGCTTCGTCCACATGGACAGCTGGACAACAAGTCTAATTTCTATCAAGCGTAGACAGGTGCACATTTGCTCAGAGGCAGGACTTGGGAGTCAAAGCTGTCTGGCCCCTGGCAACCTCACAGCCTTGAAGGTCAGCTTCTCAAAGGCAACTGATACCCCTGACTGCAGCTCTTTTTGCTCATCATCCATTTTGGCAAATGGCAAGACCGGGCTGATCAATCAAGTGCCGTCAAAAGGCCAAAGAGAAAAAAAAAGACCAAACGGCGGCCCTGATCCTCCGTATCGACTGCTTGGATTATGGAGGATCACCCTCTAGGCTCTGTACGTGATTTGCCCATAACTCCATTACTATCTTATGATGATAACTGCAAACTTCAACAATCAAACAGTGTGCATCTGTCCGCCTACAAGTCTGTAATCTGTCTGTAAACCATTGATCTTTTTGAATGATTTCATGCATCTGCTCTGAAAAATAGCAGCAGGAAATGTTTCCAAAAGTTAGATCATCAAGCAAATTCCATGTGTTCCAACATCAAACACCACACTGAGTTTTCTCTGGCACACCGAAACACAGCACAACTTAAACATGCATCCAGTAATGGCAAATCTGAAAAGCTAAATTTAAAATCAAACACCCTGCATCTGTTTTCTTGTCCATTCATCTTTCCTAAAGATGTACAAAAACGTTGATGTGCTAAATAGGCCACAGAACAAAACGCCATCTACGAGGCTTTGACGAGATGATGATTAACAGCAATGAGTCGGAGATTATTTTGTCCAGTCCTGAGATTATACTGCATAAAGTTACGCTTTCTACTTCTCATTAGCAGTGGTGGAAGAAGTCTTCAAATCAAGTAAAAGTGCAAATACCTCATTGTGGAAATACTCCACTGCAAGTAAAAGTTCTGGATTTAAAACATTACTAGTATTATCAGCAACAGATACACAGCAATTATGAAGTAAGATTTTCCATGTAAGTGTTTTACTCAGATGTTTTTGGATTCATTTTGCTGCTGCATTAATGTGTATGTTGCATTTTACTGCTGTACATGTTTAAGGTTGAGCTCATTTGAACTACTTTACATACTTTTGGGTAGTTTAATCTACAGCAATGCATCGTATTCTGTAAGATCATCATACATTACTGCGTTACTGTCAAGGTCAATCGTTTGTGAGCCCTATTTCAGCTAAACTAAAACAAGAGGGTTTTAAAGAGTTTACAGGGAAAGCATGGAAATTGGAATTATTGTAAGTAAAGCTACCAGAAAAAATGTAGTGAAGTAAATGTACAATAATTGACTCCGAGACATAGTGGAGTAGAAGTATAAAGTTGCAGAGAAGTACCTCAAATCTGTACTTAATTATAGTTCTTGAATAAAGGTTTCAGCTGCATTCCACCGCTGGTAATTAGTGTTGCTGTGGAGGAATGTTTTGAAGAACAGGTTTGTATCTTCTTCAAACAATATTCTTCACAGAAGCTTTGCTGAGAACAGACTGACTCGCAGAAAGCAGACAAAGGTTTCATCTTATCCACCATGAAATTAAAGTTCACCGACTACTTCTACCTAAATGTTTTCTACATCACACCTATAGAGTTTAAAGGTTTGACGAGTGACTGAAACCTAATCCACAACGTATCTAGCTCCTGGATGATGAAGGATGCTAACAAAAATGCGTGATGCGTAATACGACACAAATCTTTATTACTTCCTTCAGTTAAACAATGTTTCACTGGCGGTATTTAAACAAAGTGAAGTATAGATTTTCAGAGGTAATGCTCCAAATAAATGGTTGTGTGCTAATGCAGCAATTTAAGATTATTTTACCCACGAGGTACAGCTTTTCATTCAGTCATTCCTTGTACGTAAACTTGCTGTCCCTAAAAGGTATTCAGCTCCGCTGCATGTGGTGTTTCATAATAAACACTGTCCTTGTATGGGATAAATGCATGAACGATTTCTGAAAAAAAAAAAAGATACCACTGTCCTTTTTCATTTTTTAAATCTCCATGATCAAACGCTGTGCTAGCTCTTCACTGTGTCAGTCCTCTCTGGATCTTTTCAGCCGTGTCGTGTAAAAGCTTTGTGATCAATACAGTCAAAAATTCTCCTTGAAACGCAAAATTCTGTCTCCGTGAATGGACGTTTCAGAAAATTACATCATGGAACAGGCCTATACACAGGGAGAAACATGTCGAATTTTCTCAGTGAATCACTGCGTTCATTCTGAAGGCATTTAATACAGCTCATGCATTTTCCAATTACACTTCAGTGTCAGGCTGCTGAATTGTAAATGCACAGTTAGCGATCATCCATTTTGTTTTTCGAAACTTTAATGAAGTAATGAATCAACATAGGACTTCATTATTTTTCTGCCTACAGTAAATGCAGATAGTACAACACAATGCAGCGCGCACTCCTCGCACAGGTAAAATGACTGGAACTCAGGCAGCAATTTTATTTTCATATCAAAATTCCTCAAAGCGGCATAGGGATGTGACATTTATTAAAACAACAACAGACTTGACTAAACGTAATTACTGATGCTGTTCGAAACCTGTTAACCTGCTAATTTGCTGCTGGACGATACAAGTGTGAAGCCAAAGTTCTATAGTTGAAAACACTACTACACAACTTTATAAAATTTCATTGGTCAATGCTTGATGTTTTAAACAGCCTATTTAAAATCTGTTATGAAAAAAGCTCGATACACAACATCTCTATTTGTTACAGTGTTGGGTAGGTTGCTCAGAGTGCCTTGTGGACTGAGTCTACAGTCTCGTAGGGAAACTTAAGGCATGCATGAAATATTGAGTGTTGTACCCAGATACATACAACACAAGTAACATCTAAATGTGCTGCCTGCATACATGTATTGATGGGAACATAAAAGCAACATAATATAATATGCATGACACCAAAAAGGTGGCTGTGTTGCTATAACCACACTGTAAGAATATATTGTGGTCTTGCGCTAGTTATCAGCTGGCCTTTGCCCAAAAAAAGCCAGTGGTGATTGTACTTAAAATGCAACACATAAATCTTTGGCTCTCACCCGTACTGAGTTCAACAGCCCTCCTTTAATATCCTGTTTGGAAAATACACATATAATTAGATTTGAGCACAGTGTGGAAACAGTCCGACTCATATACTGTACTGAAAGGTCTGAGTAAGCTGCAATATTTATGAGTGCGTAAATTCCCGTGATATAGGCTTCGGTGCTTGATTCAGAAAAACAGGAGTATTTCCTCAGGATGAGCTTGTGTTGCAATATCGATCCAACTGTTGGATAACTACAGGCAATTTGTGTAATGAAGAACTTCTCCTGCCACAATCCGTAGTGCTATATTCACAACTCCATTCAATGACATGCCATCCCCCCCCTCCATCAGCTAAACACTGCCCAAATGCACTGATACACTAACCCAATGCGCAGCTCTGAGATTTCTTGACATTTGCTGAGCTTTAGCCCTGCCTCGTCTCAGCAAATGAACAATCAATTTTACCTTCTTGTCTCCAGTTTCTAATCCCCCAACTACCTTTGTTCGCTCCCTGCTCGATATAGTTTGCGTTCAGTACACTCACTCTGCTCAGTGGTTTTTGCCCTATCAGGTGCGCTGGGGATCAAATGTCAGCGCTGTCAGACAGCTTGTCTCACTGCCTGAAGATGAATACCAGCCAGTTACTCCTACTCTCCATCCCGTCTTTTATTATCCTTCACCTCGTCTTGCATGTGGTGATTGAGGCCGTATCTTTGCACTGTGCTCTAAAATGAATACAAATCATAGCTATTACACACAAATCCATCCAAAGACTTAATCATGCTTTAAAGACCCTATTACAGTATTTTTTATATTCATTATCAGTTGAACACAATGGCATATTAAAGCCTTTGGCCCTTTTATGAATAATCAAAATGACTTGAGGGTGAATACTTTATATCTGATACCTTTGAACAAATTTGTCCAATTTCACACAGATTAGCATTAATTTTGATGGCCACTGTGCAATATCTTACTCACTGTCTTCCTAAGATTCTGCCACAGTATTTCCTTCATAAGGACAGTTTACTGCTCCTGTATGGGCTGTGACTAGACTTACTCATTCTATTCTCGGTCTCCTCCAGCTGTGATAAACCTACTTCACAGTAGGGAGTCAGGATCTGGGAGGTCATATTGCACCGTCTGAATAAATAAAGCCTCGTCAATCATCACCAAGCTGACGTGTTGTAAAATGCCTCATTAATGGCTTAATGAATCACAATATAAAGGTGTTGCCATCTCTCTCTCTCTCGTCTAGCTATAGCTATATACGTGTATGTCACTTTTATTGATCTGGCCTGTACGTGTTGATATATAGTCTCAATCTAATTGCACTCAGTGAAGGTTTTTATGGGTATTTGCTGGGAAGGACATTTATATGGGGTTGCTTGAGCTCACCTCTGGTCATGTGATTTTGTCACTGGGACAAAACTGCACCTCTGTCATTAAAAATAATCACTGGTTAGGGAGAAAGTTGGAAAAATGAAAGGGCATGGTATATTTTATTAATAAATCCTGCAACAATCACTCTGCGGCTGCAAGAGCTAACAAAAAGAGCTGGAATACAGATAAGACAAGTTACGAGTTGTACTAATAGGCGCTGACAAAATCACCATTATTATGAGTACGACATAAATTCACAGTTGCTAACAGGGCTAATTCATTTTTTTCCTTATTTTTTAGTTAACCTTGAGAGAGAGAGGGAGAGAGAGAGAGTTTGATGCAATGTTAAAGGATCAATACTTCATCCTACAGGGAAAACACCCAGAAAATTGATGTTACCGTGTACTGTATGCGAAAACAGACTTCAAAGTAAACAGCCGAGGTAATACATGTCCCCTATAGTGGTGTTGCCACACATTACCTCCTCAAGGTCATCCATAGAATAACTGGATATTATCCTGAGGCCACAAAGATGATATAAGGCATCTGTACGCTACAATGACCTGCCTCATTCCTACAGCTATTACTCTGTCAGTCTCTCCCCAGAAATCGTCGACAGTAATGACTTTATAACTGATAACAGGCGTTGAATTTCAAGTAGCCTGAATGTGTTCATTAATTCTTTAAAACACATCTTTCAGAGATTGGTTATGCGCCAAGAACATGGCACATGACTACTGCAGCGATAGATGTGATCTCAAGTCTGTCTCAGTTGCACTTCTGCGTACTGTACATGACAAGCTAAATACACAGGTGTATATAGAAAAGACGTTAACTGACATGCACATGCAGGAGTGATGATCAGTTCCTTAAAATTAGCCATTAAATTATGACAATTTGCACTTGACATTGCTTTCAAATTAATCTAGGGGTCGTTCATTTTTAAAGCCTCTTCTTAAACGTCAAGATGACAGCCTCATTATGTTCACACCTTTTCTCACTGTTAAAGAAAAGTAGAACAGATGGATTAAAATTGACGTTGTTGAACTTTCCAGTGGACTCGATTTCAAACAGGGTAAGATTTGAAAAGGATTTATTAAGTAATTGAGAAGGAGAATGTACCCACGTAGAATGTAGCCATGGGAGCACTGATTTAAGGTCTGTTGTTTTTATTCATTTGCTCTGATCTGGGCCATTAAATGAGTTTGTAAATTTATAGCATTTTCTGCTTTGTTCCAGTTCCTGTATTACCATATTATTTAGTATGCCAGAAAAAGACTTGAAAGCTGTGTTTGGCATCACTTCCTGGATACTACACAATACATATAAGTTTCTTATTAATGCCATTTTACTATTATTATTGGTGCTGTTTCAACTGTTGGTAGACATTTACAGAAGTTTCCATGTTTTCTTTGTGAAATGATTTGATACAAAGTAGATTGTTTATATGAATTGATAGTGTCAAAGTGTTTTATGTACTTAATACACTTAACCTACCCAGCAGTGCACAACGTTTTTAAATTTCCTGAGCTGTATGTCCATATGTAATGCACGTAAATAGTGTAATCCTGCCCAAACTATATCATAGCACATGGCAGTGATGCACTAATTGTGGCAATTCTGACCCACTGTTAGACAAAAGAAGGAGAAGATAACGTAATGCGTTGTGGGAAACAGTGTATCATGAAGACACCCGGAGTAGTGTGCTGTGATATTTGGACAGTGCAGTGTACATCCGGGTATCTTTGGCATACAGCAGATATTCAGTTTGTGTCAGTGGCCGTTTTGAGCACAGTCTTAGTATATCCCAGTACATGATACGTCAAATGCAGTGTCCCAAAAATACCAAGATGTCTTGCTACATTCAGTCGCATTTTGCAGTATGCAACCCAGAATGCTTTTCTGGAAATTCTGCATGTGAGGTGTGTGAAGCTATTACAATCCATTAAGTGACAGTAAGAGGGTCAAAGTTCAAGGTGCGATGTTATGAAGAAGGAGTATGGTCCAATTGTATGCATACTGCATGTAACAGAACATGCTTTCTAAGGGCAGCGGCAGTAGATAGTAAAAGTAAATATAAAAAAGTACGCGATTAGGAACACAGCCACAGTAAAAGTCCCAAGCGAACCAAAATGCATCAATGCAAACCATGTGAAAATATTCACTCTACTTATTCGTCAGGTGTGTCTGGAGTGAGAGCAAGTGAATACAAGAAGAGGGTCTGCTGTTGTGAACTAATAATACTGCATATTTCGGTGACAGAAACATTTTTCAGCTAGCTACTAGTACTACTACTGCTACTGCTTATACTACTACTACACTTTGCATGCTATGCTGATCTGATCCATAGTATGACATGCACCTGGCTACAGGAACCTGCAGAGTTCACCTCATAGTTGGGTTGAATTAAGGCCAGATTATGTTCCCACCAAAAAATAAACAGAACTGGTTTGTATCTGTACCAAGACCACCTCTCCTGTGTAGAAGTCTGCACCCTAGTACGATTACGGTGTTCCCACCTGCCCAAACTGAGTCAGAAGTGAAACAGATGAGTAGATCTGAGGGCTGAAGTCCGGGCAAGAACAGGGGAATTTGGTAGAGGGCTGTTGAACCAGAAGTGATGGAGGAAGCAAACTAACACGATAGTGAGAGGGCTGAAGACGGGCCGACGAAGTGCTTGGTCAGGAACCAAGAAGTCGAGTCGGAGCAGCAGAGATCAGGTAAGAGGAGTAAACTGGAGGCAAGCCAGGAGAATGATGGATCTGAAAAATCAAGGAAATGAGGCGTACAAACCAGATTAGGTGCAGGCTAGAGACTGGCAGAGGTTTCTGATGAGGAAGATCAGGCAAAGGCGAAAGTCTGAAGAGCAAAATGTGCTCAAAAGACTGGAAACTGGTCTGCGAAATAACAAACTGGAAAGATCAACACTAAGGCATGAAAGAATCTGGAAAATGATGAATGAATGAATTAAGAGCTGGGAGCTAGATGTCGGATGTGGAGCAGGTGTGTGAAGCAGGTGAGTGAGATTAGCAGTGGCAAGGCTGATACAGATGAGGATTCATGACAGTTCTACATTTAGAAAGATCAGACTTTTTTAAGTTTCAATAGGAGGAAGGTAGACAGGTATTCCTTTTTTTTTAACAATAAAGCTTCGATATAATATATATATCGACTCCAATATCACAATATCACAATAGATGATAAAATCCAAAGGCTACATTTGAAAGCCGCAAAAGTAAAAGGTCACATTTTAAGATAAGCACCACTCTAAGCTGCAGAGGGAAGGCTTGTATCTTCAAATTTGGGTGTTTTTTTCCACCTGATTTTGGCTCCTGCAGCTTTAATTGCAAATTAATTTAATACAGGTTTAATGGCAGATATAGTTGTCCAACACTGGAGAATTGTGCCCAGTATTTTAGTTCCATGAGTAAAATATGTATCCTTAATATTTACAAAATAAGGTGTCTTTACAGCTTCAAAAGGTAGAAATAAGAAAAAAACACAAGATTTAAATAAAGATGGATGACACAACACCGTTTCATGCTGCTGTTGGAAAAGTGAAGCCAAAATATGACAGTTAGGAGGACTCTGTGTCAAGCCACAGAGTCTGTGTAGTAGAGATGTTTTCATGACATTTCTTGACAATGATTGATTATTACAGCTGTCAATCACCTGCTCCCCCTCTTTCTTCAAAGCCCCTCACGTCACAGGTTATATTTTCTAAAGCCTGAAAACAGAACCAAAGATGAGGTGCTGAAGTCTAGTTTCCTCTCAGACAACTTGAAATACAATATGCTGAAAGGTTATTATGGGATTTTTGCCCACTGATGCAAAAAATGCCTACTGCATCTTTATTGCTATTTTATTGCACTTTTGCTACCCTATGTACAATTTGTAAATTTGCAATTGAAACCACTTGCAAACACACACTATAAATGGGGTTTAAAAAGCAAAAGATTACACCATAAATGTACTTCTTCCAGTACAGACACTGGGGGAAGAGCAGCATTAATATAGATCACATATATGGGATCATGCTATCTTACCCTGTTTAAAGCAATTTTGCACTTTCCATCTCTGCTTTCTCCAGGGATGATGAGGTGGCAGCTTCTGCCTTTTACTGAGAAACAGGACATACTCCTATTAATGTTGCTCCATCATTTCATAGCATGTTTGAAAGTGGAAAGTTATAGATTCTGACCAGCTAATGCCTAGAAACTAGACAAGCCATTCATGCTACACCTTAAGTGCCAAACTTCAGCTTGTAGCTCCATGCAGCTGTGTAAATATGGTACAATATCCTTTTATTGTCTTGGTTGAGTGCTTGGTAATCAACAAACATGGCAACTCTACAACTGGAGGGAGATACTAGGAGCTACTTTCAATTTCCCTGATCAGCCGTTGTAACTGTTTCAACACTCTATAAAACTAAAAACTATTAAAAGTTACTTGATTAGTTAGACTTAACAGTCTATACACAGTGACAATGTGACACTCCAGCCTTTCTATGAAATGTTTTTGTTCCAATTTTCTCCCGCTATCTCATAAAAACCATAGGGTTTTTTCAAAGCTTCATAAATTGCAGAGGAAGCACATGACATGCAACCATGCATGTCAAAGATTAGGTTGATTCACAGTGCACAAATATATACATAACATATTGCAAATGTTTATGATGAGAGCAGCTGCTTAGCAACTGTTGCAGGTCTTGTGTGTAATAATTGAATGAAAAAATATGCAGGGACTGCATATCTGCAGCAGACATCACTTGGGAAAGGAATCCAGTTCAATTTAGAAGACATCCTATCAGTGGCACTCAAGTTTGCAATTATGACAAGTGTGCATGCAAATCCTGATGCTACTAACAAGGTGTCAGAGCTGTTCTTTTTGTCAGTGAAGTGTGCACATGTTGACATGTGATTAATTGGATGCACTACTGAGATGTTTTCAACACCATCAGAGGAGCGCCCGATGGGCATGATACCAGTCTAACCACATGTATGACTTAAAGTGGGCTCAACAAACTTTGGCATAGTATCCATTACTGACATACTGGTTCTGAGCAAAAGGAATAAGTAAAAGGAAAGTATATACGAACCTGAAAATCTGCACTATGCCAAGATACCTGGACATATACTACTATAGTGGCCAAATATCACAGTACGACACACAGTCATCATCTTTTTTTGGTTAAAACTTCACATAAGCACATGTGAATCTTCCATAGTGCACCTCTAATGGCAGGTGGTAACTAGAGTAATAAGGTGCGTAACTGCCACTATGCTGGAATGAATGGATGTATATTTATATTTAAATGAAATAAAGCTGACCACGCAAAACATGAAATATGTTGCTTTCATACTGTTTACTGTATACAATGTATATAAGTCATAGTCCATTTTAATATCACTGCATTCTTGTTTTTAATTTTCCATACTGTTCCAACTATCTCTTACTCCTATTACAGTTTGTTGGTCATACAGCATGAGATTTGAGAACGTACCCTTCTGCAAGATAATATCCATATTGTATAGAGCTATTAAGTGTCATAAGCTTGCTGTTCTGGGTTGAATATTCCGATAAAACTTTGAGAATAAGCCCCAATAGTGTTCATGCTGAGCTAAATAAAGGGATTGATTTTCAGAATAAGTTGTCACATCTCTGGGGTGTGTTGGGGAATGATGCATGCAAGTGTGGTTGTCATATGTTTGTCATACTTTAGAGAAAGTGTTGGAAATGTGACAACATGACTTCTCAATCCCTTGGAGCATATCACAGAAACCCGAAAAGTTTTTTTTTTCAAAATAGCACAGAGGAAAAAGGAAGACATACTTTAAATGAAGTGAGTCACGATTTGCTCACATGGTGATACGCTGCATACTGATGCATACTTTTATGCATAATAAAGTAATGTATAGGAATTCACTGGCTTGATGTGAGATCTCCTGTGTGTAATCAAGGTAGGACAAGTTAAATACATGAATGAAACAAATGGTTAAAAGGTTACAGTTAAATTAATCTCAAATGTCCAAGTTCCAAAAACAACATCATTAAAACACCAAATGCAAATCACATTACATTTCTCCATCAGTAAAAGAATACAGTAACAACAGCAAATTATAGTATCTCTATCTGCTTTTATTAATGACTTGCTTTAAGAAGTTGAACACTAGCGATTACTTTTTTTTTTTTTTATGTCTGTACCTAATTTAGTTCTATTAGTTTTCACTTTGACCCCAAAAAAACTTTTATCTTCATCAGTTAAAATTCCAAGCACCAACTGGGACTACATGTTGAAAAAGAATAAAAGATAAAAGGTCATAAAAGGAGTGCTATTAATAGGTACAGCAGCTGAAACAGAACAAGCACAGCCGTATACAATTTAATAAAGCATGCCCGTGGAAAAGGGCTTGAAAAAAATCCACCCAAAACATTACAATTTAAAAGGTCTAACAATGTGTTTCTCTTCTTCATTAATTTCTTTACTTGTGAAACAAGTCTGTCCAATGAATAAATGTTCATATGTCATTTGATCAACCTCAAATCGTTGTTTTGTCATGTTTAAGTGACGAGATGGAGCAAGGCTGGTCTCTGGTGATGTCTTCGAGGGTCAAATTCCTTCTTAGTGGGAGGTCAGGGTGGAAGGTGGGATGAAAAACCTGTGGACTTTGCACAGGAGAACCAGTGTTTGTGTAAACATTGTTAGTTTGAAACAGTATCCGTTACAAAGGAGGAATTTGGAGGAGAGGCTCAGAGTATACCTGCTGATCCTCCATATTGAGAGGAGCCAATTGAGGTGGTTCAGGCACCTGATAAGGATGCCCCCTTGGTGGTTCCCCATTGGGGTTCTACCAAGCACAACCCACTGGGCGGAGGCCCCCGGGGCTCACCCAGGAGGAGCTGGAGGGATTATATCTCCCAGCGGGCCTGGCTTCCCCAGGAGGAGCTGCAGGAAGTTGCTGGAGATGGGGAGGCCTGGGCATCTCTGCGATCCTGAAATGTACCAAGCGGTTTGGAGAATTTATGGAGTATGTGTTTGCTATTGGAACCATGACCACAATGGTCATGTAACATACTTATTTTAACCCACACTACAATTTTTTCCTAACCCATGTGGCTAAACCTAACCAAACCTTAGGCATTGTCATGACCTAAATTCAGCAGCATATTTTATACATTTTAACTTTAGTGGAGTTTTGTGCAGTTTCCAGTTTGTTGTAATCCATCAAATGCTGATTTGATTTTTTTTGGCAGTTTGTTTTCACTGAAACCGAGGGTCTAAGGACAGAGGGTGTTTTATATTCTACAGATTGTAAAGCCCTTTGAGGCGAATCTTTGATTTGTGATACTGGGCTTATAAATAAAATGGAATTGAATTGATATCAGTCATCTGGGAAGGTTTGGACATACGACATATGACATACATTTTTGCCCATACACGTTGGAGGTCATTTTGGAATATTTTCTTCAGTACATCACCAACAGCTCTGTTGCTGACTGTAATGCTGACTGTAACTGTTATTGTGAAAAAGGTTAAATGAACCGTCTCAGAGCAAAGCTCACATTAAGTGTGAACTCTGTCAATCATTACAAATGCTACTATCTGATGTGTTAAATGTAACATTAGAAACTGGAAGAATTAAAGTAAAATACCACATATCAGACTCCACAGAGACTTTATTTCCCTGATATTGTAAAGTCTCTTAGTTTTTTAACATAGAAAAATGTATTTAAAGCTGCAGTGGTTAAAGCAGACCAATAGAGGGGCTTAACATTTCTTGATTGCCTTTATCCTATTTGGCACAAGACCTAACACTGCTTTTCATTGCACTTTCCCTCCTTCTAGCACATTGGATTAAAGACTACTTTCCAAATCCTGTGAGACCCCTACTAATATAATGTCAAATTGATCTGTCAGCCAGAGGCCCTCTGAATCTGGGACATTTTCCCCTCCCGAAGGCACGATTAGTGATTAAAAGCTGCGCTACATCAGTGGAGCAACTGGTGGCGGCTGGTCGGTTGAACCTCAAAAACATTGAGGTTCACTGGTCAGTGAATGTCACTGCTCCAACACTGTCCTACTTTGAGTCTCAAACAATTCAACACAGCAACCACTTTGCACCTCTGAACTGAATATGACCCTGTTTGTCTGTAAAATAGCGGATGAGCTGTAAACCTCATCTTTAATTTGTAGAATAAGTGCCGCCTTGCCCTTAAAACATATAGCTCTGGCAACATCTGTGAATGTTAAACCTCTCTCCCCGTGGCAATAACTGCATAACATTTATCTTGTGTGAATGTTACCAACAGATGAAGAGTGTTTATCATTTTGATGCAGTTACTTGACAGAGAAAGGTATTGTGGTCTAAAGTGTGTGGCAGAAATGTGACACGCTTCCCCCGCAAGCACTCAATATGACTGTCAGAGGTAACATAACAATGTTTGTTGGTCTGACAAAGACGTGAATCAACTGATACCTTTTGAAAGTATCCCATGGGCTCTCTCATACCCAGTGCTACTGTATGTATTTCTGCACAAAGGCCAGAGGGGTAGGCAACATTACAGACCTGAGAGGTGATCACTGAGAACATCCAAGTGATGGATTCAAAGATCTTGGCACATTTATGCGCTCAGGGAGAGTCGGTTAATAATCAGTGGCATATGGACAATTTTTCTTATGGCATTGATCATTTCCTAATCAGAATAGTAGCCATTAAGGCTGCCATGCTGGATGGATTTCAAGTGCTTGCAAGACATGTCAAGGGTGAATGATGCTCATCTGCGAAAAAACCCGAGACAGAGAGGTGAATATCAAGAGCCAACTCTTGACACAAGGTCATAGATCTTGTTCTTTATTGCAGATTTCTTTTTTAAATAAATAATTGTCAATCCGTGAATTATCCTCAGGATCAATGCGTGTCTAACTAAATTGCAATTATATTACACTCAGGTCTTCATATCGCTTCAGACAATTTACACTATGTCAGCTGCAAACCTCAGCAAATCCCTTTTATATGAAGCCAAAGCACAAACAAACCTTGATGTGGCATATCCCGCTGACATTCACACTATATAAGATATGTGCTCAAAGAACTCTGGGTAAGGATGATCAATTAAAAAGAGACAATACCATCATTTACTTCAATTATTGCAGAATTTTGTCAGTTTTCCTTCAAGGCAAGACATCCTAGGATCATAAATCACAGGCACACAAAAGATTCCCCCTTATTCCCCTGGGAGAGTCACACTCAAAATGGAAAATTCTTCAGTGATATAAAGACATGCCTGCAGGAGGATCACGCAGCTACTGTACACCTTTCCCTCACAGATGAATATGTGATTTATATAACATTTATGAGAATATAAATAGATATATAAAAACGCTTTATAGTTTTAAAGAGCCCTTTGTCACAGGAGTTGCTTGTTTATCAGTGGAACAGCTACAGATGTGCTTTTCGCTTATTGTAAAAGTCACACACTCAAAACGAATGCATTGTCTTCATGTTGTTAAGTCATAAAAGGCATTCAGCTAAGTTAAATATGCTTGATGGTCCACCACACTTCAATTTGGGCAAGCTATAGAAGTGTTCTTTAAGTCAGTTTATCACATCCACCACTATTTTTTTTTTTACTACCCAATTGTATACTGTTTCATAATTACTTGTATGCCTCGTATCTTTTTTATGTTGTTGAAATCAGTCAGGTTAAATATAACTGAACTCACTAATCTCATCAAGAATCTCTACCATATGTGCACAAGGCTAAAACACTGCTCTGTTCTACCTCAGGAACAGCTGTCTTAAAAATCAGGAGAAGGTTGGGTGATACTGGAGAACTGGTATAACCCAAGCCAGACATTATATTTTGTCAAAGGGGAATCCTGTCCCTAACCAGTGTTTCTCTCGTAGAAATGTACACATTTACTTTCTTTCTCTCTGACCAATAAGTGGAATGAAAGCTCTCACATGGATGTTAAGGACGCATTTTGGTTTATGTGGTGTTTTGCTCGGTGTTTTCTTTTTGGTAGAAACCTAACCAAAGGGAAAACATTTCAAACACATCAACTGACTCAAGTATTTTTGCCCTTTGATGGTTGCATCATGCATCACTACAGCAATGCAGTTTGATAACATCTCTCAAATCATGTTGGCCAATTGTAACAATATATAAGAAAACCCCGCAGTGAAATAAACAACGCAGCTTGGACTTCAGCGGGGGTGACGATCTCGGGTTAAATCACTTCATTAGCTTGATGGTAAATAAAAGAAAACAAAGGCTTGCATCAGGTTGTGCTTGGCCATACTGATGAGGCAACCAGCTTATCTGCCTTGCAATTAAAGGGATTTTCTTCTTTCATAGGCTGCATTATTTACCACAGTTAATAAGCAAGTTTGGAGTGCTGTCAGAGGAGTGATTTGGAATAATAGAAATTGATGAAAAGTTCTACTATTATGGTTGCAATGCAGAAATTACTTTATTAGTGAGAGGATAATTCAGAGGGATCTGATTTTCAGAGGTCTGTTTCAAGTACTTTAGTGGTTTGACTCAACTCATCTACTGCTCCCAATCCTCACCACCCGCCCTAAATCAATATCAGTCTCATTCAACAAGTTAAAGCCCATGTTAAAGGATTTAGTGGGTAATGGAACTGGTAACTCCTGACAGCTCCTCCTGTGTGTTAGCTTGCAATATAATGAATCCTGGGAATACTGCAGAAGGGCAAGGTATTTACCCTGGCTACAAGGCAAGTGCCGTCCATCCTGCAAACAGCTTTGCTGCCACACTGAAGCCCCAGTAATGAGCTGACAGCTGCAATGTTTACACTCCCGATTGCCACTCAAGTTTGAGCGGCTGACTCTCGGTTTAGTCTCTTTTGACATTAATGATGCCAGTCGAAATGGCTCACCTTTCCATTGATTGTCACAGATTTTTCAAAAGGAGCCTTGTTCTCCCTTTCATTCTCATACACAAAATACAAATAGTGCGTCTTTGTTTGCATGCATATATCACAGGAAAAACATGTATTTAGTCAGAGAATCGATGCTTTATAGTACATTGTTATGCTCTTTTACTGGGTGGAAAAGGCTCTGCTGTTTGCGGGAGATTTCAGTGAGCATGAGGAGTGAAAAGGGTTCTGCTGAAAGCGCTTATCCTTCACAATAAACACATTCGTGAACATTAAATCATAATTATCAACAACATAAAATGCCACATAAGGAGAAAACTGGGGGAGGAGGAAGGTTGCTGCGGCAGCAAACAGCGATGGTATGAGGAAGATGAAGTAGCAGCGAGTGTGTGAGCTTAAAATGTCTGTGCTGAACACCTGCATGAATGCAGAAATATTCAGATCATTTACTTAAGTAAACTGGGTTACAGTTCCTGTCCTGTCTGTGGATAATATCACTGCTGGATTAATGTTGTTAATGTTGAGGAAATCTGAACTACTTTATATACTGTTGGCGAGTTTCATCTACAGCAGTGTATTATATTCTGTAAGATCATCATATGTTTGGAGCGCCACTGTCCTGTGAGAACCAGGTATATCTAAAAAGTCAACATTTCAGGAGCTCAAACATCTAAGCCTGTTTTTAGCTTTGTGACAAAGCATTTTCCAGTGAATCCAAGGTGGTTTTAAAAGACGTTATTAGTTTAAGTAGGAGGAAAATTTTAAACTCAACCCCTGAAGGAAAACATAATCCTTAATTTATCACAAACACTCAAAATCAGAACATTTGGTTTTCACTGGACACGAAGGCGATGAAAAATTTTAATCTAAAATGGAACTAAAGCTGACAAATGTAGTGGAGTAAAAAGTATAATATTTGCCTCTGAGATATGAAGTATGAAGATGAAGTATAAAGCACAAGTACCTCAAATTTGTACTTAAGAACAGTACTTGAGAATTTTGCTCCAGTGTGACTGGATGATACCTGCCACACAACAGTGTAGCCAAAGCAGATGCCGATCAGCAAACCTCCACCTGCACTATTTCTGCTTTTGTTGGGTATGTCCACTTTCCTGCCAACATAAAAAGAACCATACAGAACAGACTCCTTAACATCTGCAAGAAAGCACTCTGTCCTTTCCACTTTCATGGTAACAAGGTAAGAGCAATCGGCACTGTATCGTGGATTTGAAATAAAATATTTGCTTATTAAAGCAAATATTTTTATGTCCAGTCACCAAAAGATTTCTGAAGCAATATTTGAAGTCAGTAAATGCAGTCAAGCAGTCAAGTGAGCTAATTCCAGAGTAAATTATTTAAGTTGGACCTAGTAGACATGAGGCTTGAGCACTAACTTTTTATTTTTTTTACCTAAATTATCCCTTTTTGAGGTCGGCTCGTTGCCTTCTTGAGGTCAGTCCAGACTATGGTTAACCCACAGGAAGGAGTCACCTGAAAAACTAGCCTCCCGATTCACTTCAGCTGCTGCCAACTCCCACTTGCATGTGTGCCACAAAATGGTTCTCAGCTCATCTGTGGCTTGTGAGTGGGCTAATGCTCCTCATTAGAGGGGTGACCTTTCCGGAAATTGCCACTGTGCACTCCTCACCACCTTCTGATTACCTCAGTTACTGTGGCTAAAATCAAATACTCTGGTCATTCTCACAAGTCATGGAAACACATTTCATCCATGCAGCCTCGGCAGGCTTACTGGAAAAGGGTAAGGGTCTGTGTGAGAGGAGCAGATGTAACATGATGAGTGGGCTCGTGTTTTTCAGACATAGCTCTGGTAATAGTTGTATACACCAAAGCCATCTGGGTTTATTTGAAGAAACAGTCACAGAAAATAATAGCTTTATCCATTGCCTTCAACTGTGTATATATATAAAAATCAGACCTATATGTCCTAATTTACCAAGATAGTATATAAACACAGTCAAACTTTCCCTTGTCTTGTTTGTTTACAGAATATCTTATTAAACAGACCAGAACGCACATCTGTCAAAGTAATAAATTGGGACATTTGCTACTTTTCATTGCTGCACTTAATTGAATTGAAGAGATAATTTCCTCTTTGTATTTTGATGAACATTGTGGATTCAGTCGCAGATGAAACATTTCTAGAACGTTTTGATCTTTTGAACAATTTTGATTTTCTGTGTATCAACATTCAATGGTCGTGTTTCGAAAGTAAACACATGGCAACTAGAAAGAAACATCATCAAAATGTAGATATATTGATGTCTTCACAGGAGTGTTGATGCTGTTAAGGATTCTTTTATCACTGACCAACTTTTTTTCTGTGTAATAAAGTCTGAACACTAAACTGCATCTGTAACTACTGCGTAAAGTACCTGTCGTGGTATTAAGAGTCCCCATCTGTGCTTGTGGAGGAGCAGCAGAAGTGTACACGAGTGCAGTGCAGAGTTACAAGATTTTATTGCCTGATCTGTGAAGAGCAGGTACAGAGCATAGGGGTTATTCTGCTTCTGCTAGTGAACATCGTCAGATATCCCCTTCTTTTTTTTATTTTTTCATACTTTTCATTTATTTTTGTTAAAGGTCATACATGTATCTCTTCCCCTTTAGACTTCTGCATATCTCTTATCTCCATTCAAATATTAATAACTGAAATCAGGTAGCTTGTGCCCATAATGTTTTCCATTTTTTAAATTACCCCTAACATATTTTTGTTGTTAAAGTTCACCAACTTTTAATTTGTTTTGTTTGCACCGCATCATATGATTCTTATGCTTTGTTTGCAGCACATTACATTTAATGACTCGTTTCTTTTCTAATTAGTACTTAAAGTTATAATTTGTAAGACTGGGATTCAAAAGTTAACTCCTGCTATCACCACCAGTTGGCGACATTTTACCAGAAAGTTGTGGTGTTGGTATCAACTGTCAAACTGCCAAAGCCATTCATTATGAATGTTATTTCCTTTGCCTTGCCATTAGACAGCTCTTTCCAGCAGTGAACTGAAGCTCTTATCAAAACCACCAGACTCCTTTAACAGTAACAGTAATTTTACATCTCAGAAGACAGGACTGCTCTGATCCGCTGCTGCACTAATCTGTTAGTTTGTTAATGTCATTGTGTGACTTTGGTGTTTTAACACAAACAAAACAACTGACTGACAACTAGTAACTCCGGTGTTCTGCATGGTTAAATTACTGTTTTTGTCAAGGGACTCTGGTGACTTTAATAAATAAATGTAGCTATAAATATTATACTATTAATGGCAGTAGCAGAAACTGCTTTATGACAGTAATGCACTGTTATATTACTTCTCTATCTTTCATGTCTTTCATTAACTTAAATGAGAAAAGGAATTGTATCATACAGTAAATTGTTTCTAAATTGGGCCTTATCAAAACCCAAAAAGAGAAGAAAAAAAACTCCCATAAAATGAACACAATAGCATAACATTTAGTTTAAAATCAATATGCTGAAGTAGACAGCACCACAGAACAGACTGGAGATACTTCTTTTGAAAGTGGTATAAAATATGGTTTTACAACAGTATACTGAGGGACTTGGTTGCTGCAGAATCTGGCAGCTTTCACAGTTTCCTCCATAATCATACAAGAGTTCCTGTTCCAGGTGGCACTTTTGGCAACACACCTTGCATTCCAGGATGAGCCAAAACAAACTGATGTTAAACCCAATGTTAATCTTCACATTCTGCACTAAGAATCCCTTTTTACCATACACAACACAAATCCTCTTTGCTAACACAGAAATAGAATAAGGTTTTGTTATTTGATAATGTTCCAAAGCAGTATATGTATGAGTCTTACCTGCAGGGTTCAACATAAGTATTCTACCTGTCTTCCCTGGGAGTTTGACAGGAGGAAGCTTACATCACGCTCCTTTAGTAAAAAGATTTGCATTCTTCAAAATGCAACTCCTCAAACATAGAGTAATCAGGATACATTCTGAATGATGGCAAAAATGGAAGAGTGTGTGAAATGGTAACAACTAGTTAGATAGGGCAGAATAATGCAAAAGCAACAGAGATGAAGTTACTGCTGAATGAAACATTCAATGTGAGTCATTTAACGAGGCGCTGCTTCATAATGGCACATTTGTTCATTTTGAGAATTAGTGTTGCATTAAACTATTGAAAAATGGCTCTAATTGCTATGAGGGCGTAAAGGTTTTTCCTCTATGTCTGATGGAAATCTTTATGATTTATGATCTGATAAGTCATTAAAAAGTCTCCAACACTCAAAACCTGCTGCTAGTTCTGGTCTGGTGCTGGTTTGGAGTTTTTTCAACTTGCTTTCCATTGGTGGGAGAGACACCACAGTATTCAAAGATGCCATTATATCACTGTATACATCTATATACGCTGGTAGGTGAGCCAGAGCCAATGTTGGAAAGAAACATGCTAATGTTAGCTATTGTTACCAGGGCTAGATAGTTATAATTTTCAAAATATTATTGTTGTTTGATCATGGAGTTTTAAGATTTTTTCAGCCATTCATGTAGTTGCTTCAAATCTGTGGTCAATTTATCAAGATAGAGCCTAGTTGAAAATTTGCTCCAATGTTTTTGGAGAAATGCGGTCTTACTAGCTACTCCTATTACCGGCTAGCTAGCAGCTAGTGGGATAAGCAGCATGCTTCACCAACTGTTAACTTGAACGAGAACAGTCTTACCTCTTACCTTACCTTACCTTTTTAAATTTATGTTATGTTACATTATGTTACAGTGCAAGGAGACAGTTTGTCTCCTCCACAGGCTGCTGCTTCCATAAAGCTCTGATTTTTCTTCTTTGGATTAGGCAGACTAGACAATAACTCCTAACTCTAGATTTTTAAAGATATCACTCATGTTTTAGTTGACCTTGTTACGCACGCCGATATAGTCGGGCTGTGGGTCAGGAGGTTGGTGCTGTCTGTGTGTGTGTGTCCATGTGTGTGCTTGTTTGTGATTATGGTAGGACCATAACTGCTTAACAAATAGAGCGAAGATGGTCAGACTCAGCAGTAACCTGTAACCAGTGACCAGTGACCTTTTGACCCCAAAATTTGTGGGTGACCATGACCCACCATGGGTCAGAGTTCAAGGTCCATAACTCCATACTTAATACCATAACTCCTTAACAAAAAAGTAAGATGGTCAAGCTCAGCAGTAATGTTGGCCATTAGCTGCTCTGGTCTCCCACAATGTATGGGTCACGGTCAAAGTTCAAGGTCAGAGGATCAAATTAGTTTAAACCCCTATACAGTCTACTATGCAGGCATAGTGTGCACCTGTAGTGATTCAGAATCCATGCTCATTTATGTCATGTCATATTTCAGAAAATAGAATTTTATCTAATAAGAAAATCTTATGTCATATCTCTTAAGGAGAAATTGAACTGGTACCAGGCATGGGTCAACACCTCTTATGAGTGCAGTCTAGTTGATCTTGTTGGTTAGGGTAATTCTGCCCCCAGCTCCTGACGTAAGTGGTTCTTGGTTCTGGACCAGCAAAGTCGTGTCATTCTGGAACCAGTTTAGCTCTTATGCAGTCAAAACACAAAGAACTGGTGTGAGATAGGGCACCAGCTTCGAACTGGTTCTGGAACTGGAAAGGGATTTAAGAAATGAACTGGGCGTGTGTTTATTATATGGTCTTTATTTGGCATGACAAATGTATACAGTGATACAGTTTCACCTTGGTTCAGTGTCTGAAAGTGCTCTGTAAAAATCAAACATGGTGTCAAAAAATATGAAGTTTACTGAAAGGTCAGCAAGTTATTCAGGGACATCCCCAGGCTAGAGAATCACAATAGACCTATGCAGAACCATACAAAGATCAGACAGGTTAGTTTTTTTTGTACACCGGTTATCCACCTAAAAAAAGGCCCACCTACAAAAATCAATATCTGTTTAAGTGCATGCTGTATTTTCACTGCTCTACCTTGCTGTCACACAGCCCTTTCTGACAGGGAAACTATTTTCCAACCCAACAGACTCCCTTGAGAAAAACAGGCAATTTTACCTTGCAGAACTGCTGCCTCCATCAGGTAGTTTGGATCCAAACAGATAAACCTGCTAACCAATCCAACAAGGTAGCAGTTCTGCAAGTTTAAAGGCCGTCAACATAGGTCACAATGTAAAGAAGACCCAAACGATGACTCTGCGTCACCATCAGCCTGGCAAAGTTCAGGATGATTTTGAAATAGGAAATAGTGTGTTGAACCATTTTCAGCCATAAAATGCAGATTTTCATCAATTTGCTGATTTTTATAAATACTGTTGCTGCAATACAAGGATGAGATGGAGTCTGTGTGTGATGATGCCATTAGGTACAGAATTCTGAACATTGTTGTTAGTGTGCCACACTAACCTGAGTCGCATTGACTAGAGCGAGATTACAACAAGCCACAGAAACCATGTTTTGATCCTGATCCTGATTTTTGTCCTATGCACTCATGCTGTAAATTCTGCATCTGAAATTCCCTAATACTGACACTGATATGTTTCACATAATTTAGTTTACAGCTCACAAAACATCATAGTGTACAGCACTTCTTTAATATCATTTACTCAAAGAATACAAAAAGGGAACGATAGCCCATCTCCAACTGCTGTATTTGTTCAGTATTTCTGTTACTGACTGATGGAAAGTGTCTTAGATGTAATGTTTTACATGTTAAAATGATTCCTTTTGTCACCTCTGGATAAAACAGTGATTGATCATGATTCTGCTGACATATGGTGATATTTCAGGCAACAATATGAAAAAATCAAATCTCCACCTTGAGTGGAGGCTCATACCTCTTTAATGTGTTCTCTCAAAAGGGCTTTTGGGGTGGATGCCTCTCGGATGACCTTCCACATGATGAATTCCTCCACAGAAACACCCCGTGGTATTGCGACAGCACTCGGAACAGTCATATTGAAAAGTCATGTTCTGTCAGATGCAAGTTAGGCTCTCATCCATTTTGGTTTTTCTAAAATGATGAGCAGGGAAAAGTGATTCCATCCTATTCATTTATGCTTCATAAGCAATCATTTAGACTGTATATCATGTTTTAAATAAAAACAACTTTCATGCAAGCTTTGTATTAAGTATATGTGCTGTACCAAATACATCATAGATGGCTAACAGTAGTAGATCAAGGAGATAAACCTCCCCAGCTGCCTATGAAATGGAATTTTCCTTATATGTATAAGTATATATACAGTAGGCCATTCATGGAGACATCGGAGCAAATATGGCATGCATGGCGTTAAGGTGGCATGTGCATCCAAATGGGTTTGTTTTTATTACTGCACCGAGTTAGTCGATGGAGCTTGGCAGAGCGTAATGGAACTCCCACTGTACCCCTCATCCCAAGGGTTGAGATCTGTCTGATACTATTAATAATGACATTCTGCTCTCGAACCAATTAATCAGCAGCTGGAACTGAAAATAGACGTACTTCACTGAAACATGGGAGGAGGAGGAGTTGCTTATGTTGCACAATGCACTCATAGATTCAGTATAGAACTGGCAGTAAGGGTGAGTAGGAGACAAGTGGATGCTACATAAATCCCACAGCACTATTGTTGGAATGTTACAACCGAGGCTATGGTATGACTGAAGTATAGTAAAGCACTTATATTGTGTGGAGGTGTTACATAACATACACATTTTATACATTTACATAACTTTATATACAGTGGTTTTGTAGCTGGTTTGATTTGATTTGACATATTATTGAAGCTGTGCCAGCAGCATGTGGTGCCTAACACCTTACTTGGACACTTGGTTCCTTTAATTTGTCATCCATCTGTATATAAACACCATATCAGTCAAACTCCACTGAGCTCCTCCTATAAAAGTCTGGCATCCGGTGACACATTACAACTGTAATGGGTAATTTACTTAAAGGTGCATTGCAGAGGATTTAGAGGCAACTAGTAGTGATGTGGATTGCAACGAATTGAAAACCCCTTGCCTCACCCTCGCCTTCCAAGCGATAGGAGAACCTATGGGAAAAATGTGGAAAATGGTAAAGTCCCTGTCTAGAGCCATGATACTGTAAAAACATGGGAGACTTTGTGGAAGAGGACTCGCTGCCCTCTGTAGATATAAAGGGTGCATTGGTAACAAAAACACAATGAAAACATGATTTATATTATGTGTCACTTCTGCAAATCCGACACACGGCACCTTTAAGTAGGCAACTCACAATAAAACAGGCCAGCGAAAAAAGACATGCTGTACTACAGCATATGTCAAGGATTAAGAATAAAACCTGTACATGAAACTAACAGTTACTACTACTGTGTGTGTGTGTGTGTGTGTGTGTGTGTGTGTGTGTCTACAGGTGGACAAGTCTTACTTACTTTATGAAGATGTAAATCTGTTTCCATGGTTACTTGTGGGGATTCAGCTCTTTGAGCATAAAATATGGGTAAATCATTAATTTTGAGGGTTAGGACTTGTTTTAGGGTTAGGCTTGGGGTCAGGCATAGCAATGAATGTACCTTTTCATTCTGTGTCTGACTTAATTAATGTCATTTTGTTGTCATTTGATGCCTGTTCTTTTCTGTCCTTGATGCTGCTCTCCCTGCCCAGGCTTCCATGTATGCTCATGGAAGAGCAGGGAGCTCCCAGAACAGAGCCATACTGCCAAATACGTATAACGCAGATGAATACTTAATTTTTGACGAGAGTGGTCCTGACTGAACCAAATAAAAACGACAATGAACAATGCAGCATGAACTGAAACAAAATATAATTACATTTAATTAGCTTTGTTTTTGTTTCTCCAGTGTTAATGGTGAATAACAATGAAATGGCTCAGCATAACATGGGCCCTTTAGCAATGGTTTTGTAAATTATATTTGATTTGATTTGTACCTTTTTCAGCCTCATAATACCTAACATAAACTAAACTAAAATGAAAATAAAACTAGTCAATTCCTGAAAATAAACACAAAACTATTATGCACTAAAATAAAACTGAACACAAAAACCCAAATGGAAAATTGGAAAACTACAGTAACTCTGGGGAGCGTGTATCGGGATGTTTTTATGTGTTTGTAAGATCCCACCACTGGGCACCTGGTCGGACCATTGTTTTGGGGAGTAAATTATGACATTTTTCAGTGAGGACTTGAGGTTGAGGGGTTTGGGTTAGTTAAGTAGTGGTTAGATAAGTCTCCAGGAAATGAATGTAAGTCTATGTCGTGTCCCGAGAAGTGATGGAAACAATGTGTGGGTGTTTATGTACTATTGTACTCAGTGTGGGAGTGCAGTGCAGGAGAGTCCGTGCCTTGAAATCCCGCTTGGCACAGAGTTTTTATTCCTACTTCTGAAGGCTAGAAAAACTCAGCAGCCAGTAATCGTTGAGTCATTGGTATTGATCAACAACCCTATTAAGGGTGTCCCCTTCACTATACATTACATAACATTTGGTGCAATGGGGCAGTAAAAATTGCACTTATCACCATTTAAAGGAGTTTCCACTTGTCGGAAATGGGTGTTGCGGTGACAAATCTCGCAAATTAAATAACTCACGGAGATTATGTTCTCTAGAAAATGAAGGTCTGAAATGCAAGCTCAGTCTTAGTGGAAAGTTGGAGGAAGTAACTAAGTGCTCCCAGTGTGAACTGCATAAATATTTAGCTGCCTGCCTTAAGGAGTGTGTGGTGCAATGTTGTGTGTTTGGCCTGTCAACGCTTCTTTATGGTGTTATTATATTTTCTCTGTGAACTCTGAGGTCATGGTAAAGGATGGTGATGATGATCGCTGTGATATTTTGAGTCTATCCTTTATATTTTGAGTGTTTTGATGTCAGCTGTTGTCAGTGGTGGTTATGATGAAAAAGGAACATGGCAGCTTTTCTTTTTATTTTGGCCTCTGATGAACTATTCTGTCATGCATATTGTGTGAGCAGGACTCAAGGCATTTAGCATCATGTCTGTCATATATCAGTATGAACATTTTGGAAGAAATGTCTCTCAGTGTCTGCTTTACTTGTACAAAGGAATCCACTGATCTAACCATGTTTTTTTTTTTTTCCAGCAAAATCCCTTCGATATGAGTCTGGCTTATATTCCCATAGCTGTCTGTGTGTAATAGCTCAGGCTCAAATAGGGGTAATATATGCATGCCTCTGAAACAATCAGTCTTGTTTATCCAGAGCCCTTGAACCTCCAGGATCAGAAAGTTTCTGCAATGAATTCTGATTTGCTAAATCCTTGTCCAATAAATTGCCTCAACTCTGCACAAACATCAAAACAAACTCACTCCCTTTTGGTGCCACCAGCTGTTTGGGCGAGGAAAACAGAAAGAAAGGGACGGATGATAGAGACATGGAGGATTCACAATTTGTTTATTAATGACTCTTTCCTTCTTGCCTTGTCTCCCTCCCCTTCATTTTCTCATCCTGAAAAATCTTTGCATCTGCACTGCAGTACTCGCTAGCTGTGTGGGAACAGTAAAATTTTGATAGACCTTGCAGGGTGCCTAAGCAGGTGGATTCGGGTTCATTTGAAAGTTTCTTCAGTTGAGTCTCTTGCTACACTCAAGAGTTATATTTAGTGTTAGTGAAATTCTGTTTCCTGAATGTCTGTGCGGTTGTTGCAGGTGACTGAGCAGAGTAGGTTGCGAGTATGAATCCATAATTTGTATTTCAGGTGCTTATTAAAGTACGTTCACTTGGTTGGTTGCATTTTGCTCAAAGTGTAAAACCTGTCCTTTCCTTGATTGAGGTAGATGGGAAACAGATTAAAAGGGGTCAGGTTTGGAATTCAGAAAATGATTAATTGTCCAAATCCACAGTTGTGGTTTGGACATCTGCTTACTTGTTATTGTCTCTAATTAAAATGACAATTAGTAATGAAAATCTGCATCCGTTCTGATTTTTGAGCCAAAATAAAAAACGATTTGCCAGATATATAGTCTGACTGTGATCTGCATACATAATGCAAAGTATCCGGTCACCAGAAAAAAAAAAAAAATGCAAACTGCACATATGTATAATCTCTATGCTTTTGAAAGAAAAACACATTCTGTCAATGTTTTTTGATAAAGGTATATCAACGTTATAGCGTTATAGAGACAGCAGGTCTTCTTTAGATTGTTTCCAATGAGCATGCAGCATCTCTTATCAGAGCGTCTGGCTTTTTTGTGCCGCTACTCCAAGTGTTTTCAGTCTCTGACCTTTTAAGAAAATAATAATAACATTTTATTTGTACAGCACTTGTCATAGTACTCAAAGACACTTTACATGGTTAAAAGCAAATACTAAGTATTGACTAATGCTATCAAAAATGTTGAAAAACACAGATGTGTTCAGTCAGATGAGACGGGACTCATCACTCTGTGTAGCTTTGAAATCATCATAACTGTGGCAGAAATAACCATTTGAGGAAGCACATTTGAGGGAAACGTGAATGTTTTTGGTGATTGTTACGTTTTTATCACCCTATGTGATGGTTCATACAGCGGCGATCCAAGTCCTGATATGTTGTCATACAAACAAAATCTAGATGCAGCTTTTTCTTCTCTCACTTCAACTCAGTGCTTCGCATCATCCTGCCAGAAAAACAATGCTACGTAATGACCTTAATATTTAGCACTCAAACTGTGATAAACTCCACTAATACTCTCTTTAACTTTCAATATCAGACCAGCCCTGCAAGAACTTTCTAACAGGCTTCAATTCTTCATTTGGTGCTGCTTGGTTTGATCTTTTGCCAGACTCAGCGCATCCGATGTTTTGGATTGAGTTCAACAGTGCTTTTTGATCTGAAAATGGTAATGACTGTATATAGACTAGAAAATTCTGGAGGAGCGTGTAAATTTTCCTCTCATGACAATTTTTAGTGTTTTCTTTTAACATCCAGGGGCATTTTTGCATATTTTTCCATTCAGTGTGATTTGTATTTTTTCTTCCACTAAGGCTGTAAAATCATCTAGATGTAACACTTGACACTCTGGCAGACAAGCTAACACAAAAGAAAAAGAAAAAAAAAAAAATACAGCTAAGAGGAGAAAGTCTGGCTGTGAAGTGATATACTGCATATCAGTCTATACAAACCGCTCAGATTACGCTTTTTAATCACATATCCACACCAGCAGGGCATTAGGTGGTGGATCTCATTGCAATGACGAAGCATTACATTAGGACTTCAGTTGCGTGGGATATTCCATCACTAAATTTCCCCGTGGCTGTCCAGAAGCCTGCTCTGCTGCTGAGTTTATCATAACAGCTTGAGGGTAGATGACCTGCCAGATGTTTGTAATCTCACACCGAGAAGCTTGTGACTAGGGTCGCAATCAGATAAGGGAACATAGGAAGGGATTATAAATGGTGACAGTGGGTAAAAGGCTATAGATTCCACCGTAATCGCTGATAGATGACAAATGTCCTCTTTTAACCCACTCACAAGCCACTCAGTAAG
>JAPQRN010000027.1:22862807-22893072 GCA_037367275.1 Coranthus polyacanthus | reverse complement strand
CCAGCTGGAAGGAAATTGGAATGATCCTGCGTGCAAGGGTGTGCGTTTGTGTGTGTGTGTGTGTGTGTGTGTGTGTGCATGTGCATGTGCATGTGGTGTCAGAGTGTACAGTGCATGACTGCAGGGCACACTTCACAGCACTGAAGGTTTTAGAAAGTACATACATCATAAGGGGTGTGCAATGCAAACTTCACTGTAATCATTTGTAATCATAATTTTCTTCTATTCTTCTGTGCCAGAAGTTGTAAGAAATTGATTTTTTAAAATTTTCTGAATTATAGTCTTTTGTATCATCATTTACATCGCTCATTAAAGTCTACAAATTGCACAAAATAACAATATCTTAACCAGGCACATAAATATATGTGATGCATCAAGTACGTTGTCTGATTTGTGTTTGAACCCGACCTTCAAAAAAGGAAAAGGGCCGAGAAAGCAGTTTCATTTACATAATTTTTAAGGTTTATTACATGTGAAAATATAATGCAGAATTATCATGCCCTGTGAAAGAACTGATTGTCTGATTGAATGATTGTCTACTGTTTGTCTTCATGATTGTGTGGTAAATGCTGATTCTTACGTCCTAAACCAGGGGTTCCCAAACTTTTTCAGCTCAAGACCCAAAAGAGAAATTTCCCCGTGTCCCCGGGACCCAAACTTACAAAAATAAATTATGAATGATGGTTTCATTTTTACTGACTCTTCCACCCTCAGAACAGTGTTGAATAAATGCACTTTGCTGCTTAGCCCACAGTAGTCGGGGAGGGAATATCGAAATGTCAGTCGCGGCCTGCGAGATAATGCAAGTAAACAGACACGCCTGACTTACCATTCCAATGTCATAAGGCTTTTTCTTTCCACTCAATATTACCACAGCCAGAATCTGATCATGCTTTCAGGTCAGAGAGCCGCACACAGCATCTGCGTTCATGTAGCAAAAAAGAACACACTTCTTCCATTTCAATTCACATATCATAATACTTTATGTATTTTATTCTGCTAATTGGCGACCTAATAAAAACAGACTCACATTTTTGGGTCTTGACCCAAAGTTTGGGAAATGCAGCCCTATACTAATGACATTATAAAGTCTACTACCTTCAATGTGTGCACATATTTGATTGGCCAACAAATTGATTTGGTGTGGATGGAGACACACTGTGTTTTGGAAGAGGCTAAGCAACCTTTATTTTGACTGATGAATACTGTGTCAAGGTGTGTGTCTTGGCAGTAGTAATGTTGGTCTGAGCATGGCCTTACGCTTCTGTCAAATGAAAAGAAATGGCTGGTGACACGCTTTGTATTATGGCTACCCGCACCCCAAGGTGCCCCTTTACACTCCATTTGAAATGATGACAGATCCCTTTTGAACATGCCAGAATTCATAACCATGAATGTGCGGTGGTGCTGCTTGAAAGTGAACCCTTTAGAATTGTTCTTTTTTTCTGCATAAATATGGCCCAAAGCATGATCAGATTTTCGTGCAAATAGATGAAATGAACCAAATTAAACAAATGCGATAAAAACATTAAACTTATTTATTCATTTGGTGCAGGAAAGTGTGGAAAATCTTAAATATTTGTGTGTGTCCGGTCTTATTAATACATTTGCAGGGGATATCAGAGTTAAGTATGTCATGTCATGTAATTTATAGAAAGGAAAATTGGGTCTTCATTATCTGATCTTGACAACACAAGAAGGTGGAAATATGTCATGAGTCAAAACAAAGAAGATTCCTGACCTCAGAACAAGAGTTTTTTGTGCTCACCAGGCTGCAAAAGGTTACAGAAGCAAGTTTGGACAAAGTGTACAAAATGGAGGAGATTTCGATCTTCTCATCCTTTGGTGGGGAATTTGTTCTTCATCAAACTTACAAATTCGCACCACGAGCAAAGGTGTGCAATACACACAATAGACACATGAGTGACATTGGTGTACATGTTGCAAGGAGGAAGACTCTACTCTCCAAAAAGAACATTGTTGCTTGGCTACATTTTGCTAAATGCCACATAAGGGCAAGCCAGAATGCTGCTGGAAGACTATTCTGTGGACAGATGACACCAATGTAGAACTTTTTGGCTTAAATGAGATGCATTATGTTTGGCACCGACCAAATGCTGCATTCCTAAATAAGAACCTTCTCCCATCTGTGAAACGTGGTGGTGGGAGTATCATGACTTGGGCATAATTTGTGAATAGCTTGCCATCATTGATGGAATTACAAATTCTGAATTGTATCATGAAAATGTCAAGGTATCCATCTGGGAAGTGAAGCTCAACGGAAAGTGAATCATGCAGACGCCATCCTGAACACACAAGACAGTCCCCCAAAGGATGATCAAAGCAGAGGAAATGTAATAGTTTGGGTTGGCTGAGTTAGAGCTTTCAACTTAATCCTTGAGAAGTACAATGCTGTGGAAGAACCTGAAGCACAAAGTTCATGCAAGGAAGCTAAACAGCATCCCTGAGTAGAAACCAAGCTGTTGTGCAGTGCTGATAAACAGTTACCGTAGATGTTTAGTTGAAGTTACTGCTGAGAAAGATTCGTTACGCCAGGCATGGGTTCACATTTACCTGTACAGAGCTTTATGATTCATGTGAAAATCTGATCATGTTTTAGGTCATATTTACGCTAAAAAAGTAAAAAGTAAGTCAAATATAATAAGTAATGTGAATACTTTAGTTACACCCATCAAAGAACTCATCACATTTGATGACCTTTTGATTACTTGTTTCACAAATGTTTAAAAAAGGAGCAATAAAGCTGAAAATTCCTCAAAAACAAATGAAACTCAACTTTGATTAGTGTCAAACCTTTATTAAACTTTCTTCAAATTGAATTAAGATTGTAAAGTTTTGCTTTTAAAACACAATAATCAAAATAAATCACAATTTCCTCACACACACAACTCTGAATTCAGGAAAGGGAAATTATATTCTGTTTATTAACCTCTTACTTGAGAGAATATGTTCAGTTGCAGCCCCTTTTAATCGACCAACATTTTGATTAGTAACTTTAATTTAATGACATAACAGAACTGATTTAAATTCGTAATGCGTTACCTTATGTGTAACTAGTTACTCCCCAACACTGCTTTCAAGCACCGCAGTATGTACATACGGTATATTTACATACAATTAAACATTTAGATGTTTAATTAAATCCAACTATGAAACCGCTGTTTTGTTTTCTAAAATAACATCATGAATATTAAAAGAAATGGGAAATTATTTCACTGGCAGGTATTGTGTACGTGTGAATAGATGGAGAATATATGCTCCAACGTGTGAATGAAATGTGATGTGAGGGTGGATCTTTGTATCCTGCCAAATGTTCCAAATGTTATTCATGCAAGGAGGAGCTCGAGTTTCCTCTCAGCGTGAGCCTCTCTTTCAAAGTCTCACATCCACAGGCCTTGTTTTTGCCAGCATGGAAATGCTTCTGATGATCAAGCTAATTTAAACGTGTGCTCTTGAAGTCAAGACAGTTCATAATATTTTTATCAGGGGAAGTGTCTTTTAAGTAATAATTCAGGACAAGAACTTCTATCACAAAGCACAGTGGTGATTCCCTCGTGCACCAGAGTTGCCTTTATGTTTTCAACAGTATTAGCAGTTATTTATTTAAAATCAAAAGAGAGATCGCTGACCATGCATGATAGCATGAACAGTGATAATTACCACTGTTTGAACAGAATTTTTAAACCTATACTTTGGTTTTTAGCTTTCATCTTTTACTGGAGACAGATAATCTGGAGACAGATAAGACAACTGCGACAAATATGAACCAGTTTTGTCAAGAACAGCAAAATTATGTCCCAAAACACAACACTGAAGTCTGTGAAACTTCCTGCTATAAGATTAATGATAGCAATTTTAAAAAATGCCCGAAAGTTTATCTGCATTGAATTGGGACAACAATGATGTGCTCCATGTGCTAAATTGTTTTCCTTATTTAAGAAGGTGCAAAACTCGTAAGATAATATTTGAAATGAAATGTAAATAAAACCTGGATGTATAAACACACATGTTTGTTTGTCTAAACAATAATGCTCCTATTGAATGAGATTGCTTCTAAATGTGCACTGGAATCATTTTTTAACTTGTCCTTGATTAATCTTGATCTTGTTATTCTATTGTATATATTCAGTTATGCATGAAAGATGCTTGTTTGTTTGTCTGTTCTGTTTTTATTTATTGTTGTAACGTCTCTTGGCCAGGTCACTCTTGGAACAGAGATTTTAATCTCAATGAGGATTTCACCTGGTTAAATAAAAGATATATATATATATATATATATACATATCTGGATATATCTGGATTTAATATCCTGCTTATCAACAGAATGGGGCTGAACAAAACCACCAACACCAATTCTTTTGTAGGTATGGTTGGTACACTGCAAATGTATCGCAAATATATCATAATATTATGATATATTTGTGATATAATATTAATATTAATAATACTGTGGACATACATAAAGATAATAAAAAGTGTAACTGTTGTTGCTTTTGTTGTTATTTCATTTATAGTTGTAGGATATTAAAGTGTTAATACAAGTGTTTTTCAATAAACTTTTGTAATTATTATGAACAGTTGAGTATAATATTAGTTTATGCTTTTCACAAACCCAGCAATAAACATGTGTAATATTAGTGAAAATATTCACACTCATCTGTGGAAACTCAAGACAACAAAAGACAAAAACAAAAGACAAGTAATGTTTTGATAAACTACCTCAGCAAAACCAGTTAGGGTAACGAAAAAGAAAAAAAAAAGAAGAAGCCTATATTTCTATAAGTCTGTGCTTCTTATTCATTGTCTTCCTGTCACATCAGCACAGGCAGCCAAAGCACAAATAGCACAAATAGCACAAATACCCACCACGCTCACACACCAATTCTGACAAACATCAGCTCCCAGTTTCTTTTTCCTTTTCTTAAATATTTGTTTGAGATAAACAATTTTTAAAAACCCATTATTTGTGCTTTCGCGAACACCGTATTTGTATTCGGCTCCACACCTCTGTGGAAGCGCAGCAGCAGAGTTGGGAGAACCCGGCTCTTATGTACTTGTCATTGTAACAGAAGACTAGGACAGAAATGGAGAGTGCCTTTTTGATGATTGCATGAGCACATAGACAGGAGTGGTTTGACTGAGTCAGACACAATTACCTGCACCCTCTCAGCCTGCAGGTGCTTGAATATCAGTAGAGGGTAGTGTGTCTCTGTTTGAGGAGCCTTGTTGATTTTCCCTGTTGATTTCTACTTAAGATCAATATCTTCTTCAGTCCTCTTACTTTCTAGGGTTAATCGACGGCAACGGAAAGCTCTGGGGATTTGTGGAAACTATGTCTTCTAATCCTTTCACTTGGTGTGAGATAAAGTGCGGATCTTGACTTAAATTTTTGTTCGTAATGTAAAGCGTGGACCCACCACTCACCCCGACATTACTGCATGACAACGTGACAATTGACAGCTTAAACTATTTTGTATTCAAATATTTATGCTATATTTGCCATATCAAGATAGCAAAACAGTACTTAATATGGTGCCTCAAGGGTGCGCTTTGCTCTCAAATTCAAGGTTGTGATGCGAGAAGTCGGTTTTGAATATTCCCTCAGCATATTCGTTCAGTGCTTAATAATTCACTCAAAAGTGTCAGTGTTTGTAACTTGGTCTAATCTCATGCTGAATTCTATAAGCTGCCTGGGGCATTTCATTCAATATCATCATACTGCATGTACAGCAGTCACTTAAGACTTGTACATATACTACACTGCATGGATGCTCACATTGGATATTGACCTTGTTTTAAATAGCATATCATGGCATAATCATTTATATGTTTGATCTTTCAGAAAAGCCTGAGGAGACTGTACCACAAACAGAGTATGTAATTACTGAAGATCAAAAAAGGAGTCTTGATAATCTAATTACAAGACAGGTTATCCTTAGTTCAGTCGGTCTTGACCAGTGTAAGATGAAACACATCAGGGGTGAGAAGTTTAAAACACATATCGGTAAAAGGGTTACCTGTACTCGACCTATTCTGCCTCCTGCAACTGTTTTTCCTGTTTTTTTTATTTTATATAGGTCTTCTCTGGCATCACAGTGCGTGACACACCGCAATGTCCTAAAGAGCCCGAGGAGAAAAAAACAAACTTAATATGGGCCCCTGAGATTTGGACACAGTCATTTCTCTCCCAAATATCCACGAAACAAGAGACATGCCATAATATGCCTGCCATCTGTTTGGGAGTAACCGTATGAGTTATGTGGTTGGTTATACTCTCAATAAACATATTGGGAGTATTTTATAAATTCTAATGTAGTCTGGAACATTTCTGCTGCCACAAAGTTTCTATAAAGAGTCCTCTCATTAAGTTTTCTTCATCTCATTAAAACAATATGAGGTGCAGAGGAAATGAAAGACGTCCAGCAATGTTTGTAATAATGTATGTGTAGAATAATATATACAGTACATATGACTCCATGTCTCCTCACAAACTGGAAAAACAAATCACACAATATCAAAACGATGTACGAAATAAGAACTTTTATTCATAATATATTCATACTTGTACACAAGTAAAATAAAATGCATATCTATGGTTCCATTGCAATCTCCATAAACAAATTGACAGCATTCTTTCAGTAAATGCTACCCATATACCCTTTCTGTCATGAAAATAGAACTAAAATTGGGGAGGTAAAACATTTGCTTTTATAAACATAAAAAACATAACATTACCCAACAAATGCATCACTTTGATTAAATAATGGGGGGGGGGGGGGGAGATCGTTTATTTTCATTAAACGGACCCAACATTCTTTGTGTGCTTTCTGTCTCTGATTTCCTGTATTTGTTGTTTTTTTTTCGTTTTTCTTCATTTTTTGTTTGTTTGTTTTGTTTTTGTCTTTTTTTTTTCTTTAGTCGTCCGGTGGTCTGTCTAAGCAGTAAAAGCTTTTGAGAGGGAAAGAGGGAGGAGTCTCCAAAGTGTAGCTTAGACACAGTACAATTAAGTACATAGAGAACAAACAATTTTGGGCACCAATTCATTATATACATTAGTTCTGTAGTGTTCTGTAAAGGCATCCATTTTATTAAATGTACTCTAACGTCCTCATTATTGTTCGTCGTCCTCACCCACATTGGGTCAACGTGACTCCTGACTTTTCAGTCACTGCCTGTTGTAGATGTCACTGCATCTTCTGTATCATTGTCATGAGCATCAACAATCTTAGTCCTGTGTTCACAATGAGATCAGGAGTCCTAAGACATGGCTAGAGATATCCAGATCATGGGAATGATGAGAAAGCGCAGCACTTGCAAAGTAGAACCCTGACCTTTGATGCACTGGGCGTCTGATTTGGGCTTTTTGATACACTTCTTTTTCTTTTTGTTCGATGCTGTAGATGATTCCAGAGTGTCTATAAGGTCGGGATTTAGATTAGAGGAATTGTCAAGGGTGTTGGACAAGGTTCCTAGCGGTCCATCATTCTGCTTGTTCTGGGTCTCATTTTTCGTTCGTTCTGGCTCCTTAAATTTAGTCTTGGACATGTTCTCCTTTTCCTTCAGGGGGTTGTTTTGGCGACTTTTTCCAGACAGGATGGAGGACTTGTCATTGTCTCCGAGACAACACCTGGGAATGGTGTCCCCCAGAGGATTTTCACTGGAAGGGAATTTCCCAGACTGTGCCTTGGAGCTGAAGAGATCGGTCTGGATTTGAAACTTCTTTACACAACCCTCCAAGTCTTCGCTTTTCAGTGCTTTAAGGTCCTCCCCTGCTAAGAACTCTGGAACGTTGCACTCTAACTCTGAGCTGGAGCCTTTGAAACGTTTAAACCACTCCCACAAGGTCCTTGCCCGACAGTCACAGATCCACTGGTTCCCGTTTAAACGTAAGTACTGGAGGGTCGCAAGTGGGTCCATAGTCTCTCCTGTCAGGACAGTAAGATTGTTGTAGAACAAATACAGGGTTTTCAGCTTACCAAGATCACTAAAAGCTCTTGGTTGGACATAGATAACCCGATTCTGGTGTAGCAGCAGTCGATCCAGATTGATTAAGCCTCGAAACATGTTGTCTGTTACTATCTTGATCTTGTTATTGTGCAGGTAGAGATAGGTGAGGTTGGCAAGGTCCAGAAAAGTGTCATCATGCAGGGTGTGAATGTTATTGTCCTGCAGGTAAAGGTACTGTAGGGAAAACATTCCTCGGAAAACTCCAACAGGGAGCTCGGACAGGCCACACCTATGCAAGTGGAGCGTGTGCAGCTTAGTTAAACCCCGGAAGGCTGTGGGGCTGATGGTGCGGAGGTTGCTGTTGTCCCCAATGTCCAGTTCCTCCAGTTTTTCCAAGCCATAGAAGGCTCCAGCCTCAATGTAGCTGATGTTGTTCGAGTAGAGCCAGAGAACAGTGAGATTATGGCAAGAGCTGAAGCTGGTGGATTTCACCACTGTCAGCTTGTTGCTCTGGAGGAATATCCGCTGGCTTCGCACAGGGATCTCAGTGGGGATGGAAAACAGTCCTTGTTGTTGGCAGGCCACAGTGGGCCTGGGCTCACTATAGCATACGCACTTGGCAGGGCAGCTGTCAGTTTGAGGCACAAGGTTCAGCCACATCACAAGAAACAGGAGTCGCCCCCCTAGGAAGACAAAGAAATGACAGTCAATACACTGTAATGTCAGAACATTCTAATTTGTACAATTTAGGCCAATAATAGCACAGGACACACCATCAAATCGCAGAACAGACAATATCAAAACACCGTATTGCATAATGCAACATTCATTACGGAAAAGTAGGTCCACTTCATAGTGATTCAGCGCATATTTTCACAGCGATGTTCTCTGTTCTGCTGGATCTGTTATTTGGAACTCATATCTACTCCCTGCTGCTTTTGCTGACGTGAAGGCCTAAACAGCTGAAAAGAACCTTGTGAAGGCAGACTCATTTAAAATTGGGTGGGTGGCTTTTATGTGGAATTAGCTTGCTCTAATAGGGCGGACATAACTAATGGTGTTTCAGCGTTCCTGAGGTTGACATTTAGCATGACGCTGAGAGATAAGCTTTCATGCCAGACTAAGAGATTGATGCCTGCGGCCAAGGTGGAAAGATGGCTACAGAGGCCCCGCTAGAGTTTCCACTGTGCAGCCATGACTGAAGCATATTTTATAAGCAGAGCATGAAGATGAGGTATACAAGAGGTGTGATAGCACCCAGAGCAAGACTTGTAAGGCTCTTGTATGAGTTTGCCCTGAAGGCAGCTGTGTTTAAAATAAGGCACATTATGCGTTTGCACACATTAATTATTTCTGTGTGTTCTGCATAAATGTTCGGATCAGCTTCTTACAAAGTACCACGATGAATGAAATGAACAGACTTCACTACATGCGAACGGCTTAGTACATGCGAACAATTACATTACCCTAATGCAGGAACAGCCAAACCAGATTAAAACCAGTGGCGTGTTCCTGCAAACCACAGATGTGCAAAATTTCAGTGTTATGTTTAATTGCTGATGACGCTTTTCAACTATGCCTCTCAGAAACTACATTCATATTTAAATATTTCATTATTTTTATGGTTAGGTTCCTAATAAAGAAAAAGTCTGCAAAGATGTGAACAAAAAGACTCACAATTTATTTTGCGATGTTCAAGTCAAACCACAGCCTTAAAATAAAAACCTTAACAAAATGTTTTTATCACATAAACCTAAACACCTATGGAGTCAGGATGCATACCCTAGAGTCTGGAGGCAAAGTCTTAGATTTTGCATATATATAATTCGCTCCAACCAATGTATTTTGGGTTCACAAATGTATAGAGTATAGGTATCCATGGTCTGGAGAAACAATAGCAACATTTTATTCTGGCGACTGTATTGGAGCACCAGAGGTACAAATAAAGTGCATCTACTGGGGCTCACACATTCCTTCATGTAGAGATGAAGGTGTCAAAGTGTCACAGGCATATCTTGTGTGAGCATATGATGGCAGGTACTACTCTAAATCTCTGAATTGTCTTCAGCTCCTATCATTACTAAGGATTTCCAATCTCTGCTCCCATGCACATGTGAGGAATCCCAGGCTTTCAGGCAATGACAGGTAGTGAGGCTCTGCTAAAACGCATGTGCCTTACACAGCCCTCCCTCGGTTTCCATTCCCCTTCTCATTCCCCTGCAATGTGTTGTGGTGCAGCTCATCTCTGGACCTTGTTAAACGGAGCTCTGGTGTGGCCTGACAGCAGCCCTCTGCTGCACTTTCCTTCCAATCTTCCTGCTCAGCCGTCAGACTGCCACCGGAAAGCTGTCAAGACTTTCCACTCTTTCTGCATCGCAGCACTTTTCCCTCAGCACTGCCTAACAATAGCAATATTTTATCGCACAGTACGCTCCATGTACGCCCCCCCCCTCTGCTCTCTATTAATTAACAGGCTATGTCCGCCCACGCATTGCATGTCATAGCCCGGTTCCTCAGCTATCGGCATAATATGTCTTGTCTTTGTTAGCATCTGTTGAATGACAGCAAAAGCCCCACAATGTCATCAACTCTGTCCCAATTATTTTTTGCCCACTAACAGCATTACATTGATTGCACCGTGTGTTACGAACATAAAGTTGTGTCATGGCATACTCCCATCTTTGTGATATTACAGAATAACCTCTGCATGACTTCGCTGCAGACCTCTCACCTTCTGCTCTAGAGAATTGAGTCTATATACAGCCGAGGCAAGAGTCGTGTTCACACTATCGACAGTCAACATTGCTAATCTTTCCTTTTTATTCATCACATCTTTACTTTAGCGTTAAATCTAAACTGTTTCTTTGGTTACATAAAATGGAGCTAATGTTTGTTCTCACAGCTGTTGTTGAGTTGTTGACACAAACTTTAATATCAATACGACATCAAGGTTGTGGCAGGAAAAAAAAAAAAATCCATTCCTTATCGTCCTCTGCCAGCTTTGGTTTCAACACTTAATCTTCTCCTATGGGCTGTGTCAAAACATGGCTCTGAGCACTGCTTTTCAGATTCAGACCCTGCCAATGGCCTTTATTCTGAGAGCTATATGATTGTACAGTAGCAATTATCACTCAGTTTAAGAGCAGACAAGCCTCTTTGTTTCATCCTGACTGACACTGTAGTCCCTGCAGCTTTGAGCAAAGAACATCACTTCACTCCCTCTTTCTCCATAAACATGCCCGACAATATGTGGCAGGTGTTACAGGGGGCAGTAGGGTGATTACATTTTCTGTCAAAAGAAGTTAGTTGATGTGGCTAATGTGCTCTGGTGTGGCCATTATATTGATACAGGCCTTTCACAGTGTCCGTTAAGTATAATGTGATGTTAAGGTAATTATACAGACACCTACAAGTAAGACATCCACCGAAAGCTGCTTTATCCTTCCTTTAACCCTAGTTCTGCTAGAGGTTTACTTTTTGTCACATCATACAGGTGCTTTATTCTATTATTGCAATTGTTAATGACTTTGTCCATCGGTTTGTCCCTAATGACTTCATATCATTATCTGTTTCTCTTTTAATTGTTCTGTATTCATATCAGTTTTTAATTTTTGGAAGCACATTACACCACAGCTCAGTAATAGCGTGATAATGGTTTGGTAATAAATTGGTAATAATGGTGTAATTTCTTGTAATTAACAAAGTAATAACCATGTAACAACACCTCTAATAACCAAAGAGGATTCTTGGATGTAAAAATGGTAATTACCATATTACAATGTTGAAATTCATCTTCCCTTGAATTACGTTCCCTTTTGTTTCAAGGTAATGCTCTCGAAATGACATGTTTAATGCTGTGACTTGTTACCTGGAACTACTTGTAGTTTCTGTGTAATAACCGTGAAACTGAGCTGCTAAATGAAAAAGTACCTGTTTCTATTTAGTTTTATAATAAAATTACACAAAAGCAAACATCAAGAAGCAAGAGTCAGTCAGGACTTTAAATGGAATGTTTGTAACACAAGGAAAGATGAATTTCAGCATTATAATATGGTACTCACCATTTTAAGGTCCAGGAATTTTCATTGGTTATTACTGGATTTATTAGGTGGTTATTACTTTGGTAATTACATGGTATTGGTACACTGTTACATATTTATTACTAGACTATTACCAGACTTACTACTAGAGTGTTGTTACTACTGACTTGGACTTGGCATCCATTCCCGCCTTTGCAGTTTTAATGCGTAGTATTTATTGAGCGCATGTTTGCCTTTGGTCCTAATTTAAAGTATTACACACTATCAGGCGGGGATGGGGGCACACTGCCAGTCATTTTGAAGAAAAGTAGGCCGAGCATAACACGAGCCAAATCGAGTGCTATATCTAACTGTAGCATGCGGTGTTCCCGTTCTATGCAAAAAAAACTTTGAAACTTTTTTTAGGTACGAATTGTTAAATTTATGGTTATTCAACCTTTTAACAGGGAGTCATATTTAACCAAGGACTATCCTCTCTCCTTTTGCATTGAAAGTCCAATAAAATGAAAAAGTCTTGACGTTTGAATAACAGTGGATTTATTTCAATAAATTTATATTAAGAGTCAAATTGACTTTGGTTGGTTTCACCATGTAAATATAGCACAGATAATGTTAACTTGAAATTACTGAAACTGAAATGATACAGCTTCATGTGCTATTAAGTATTAGTGTAGTTTGTACTTGCAATTTGTATTAAAGAACAGTTACAATTTCACCCAAACACAAACTAAGTAATAAAATACTACTACAGCTACTACTAATATTAATAGCAGTATTTAATATGGCTTGAGTTACATAACTAATAATATTTTTAGAAGAAATAGCTGAGATCAGTAAGATTTTTTTCTTAAAGTAGCTTATTCTTAGTATCTCCAGAGAAGTCAGTAAAGTCCTTGTATGTTAAATGTGTTTCATGATGGTTCAAGAGGTGGCATCTGACATTTTCTTTTTCAAAATGTACTAAGAGTTTTTGAGTAACTTATGATCCAATGACAGAAATCCAATACAGAGAGAAATCAAAAAGGGAATGTATGAAAGCAGTCAACTCTGAACATTAACAAAAAAATGCAAGCTAATGTAACTTCAACTTTGATATAAGAATACAGGCATCAGGATTCATTATTTGCTCGAGGACGCTACATTCAGTAACAGAGCAGAGAAATGCCCATCATAGTGAGTGGGCGCAGTTTGTTTACTTATTGTATGATTGCATCTCTTAGTCCAACTCCTTGCTCATTTCACTGTATCGCCAGCTTAAGCTCTAAACAAACTCTCCTTTGTCTTATTTTGAAATTACAGCCATCATTTAAAGTCTTTCTCGTGCTCTCAAACCCGCAGTGAACACAGAGGGCACATTGGGACAGCGCATTCCAAGGGCCTCCGATTTATCATGGTGGCTTTGCTCTGAAGGGCTGGGGATTGGGCAGGGACGGCTAACATGACAGTCTTATCCCCTTGGCCCAGAGTGGAAGTGATGTCTCTGTCAGAGATGAATCACAGTAGTTCTCCAGAGGGACCTCCTGGCCTCTTTCTCAAATCATACATTACTGTGTTGCTTAGGGGCGGGCCTGCATTTAATATAGTCACGATCCCTCTCTGTAAGGTCCCGTATCTTGTGTGAATCCATCCATGCATATATAAATTGT
Source organism: Coranthus polyacanthus (assembly GCA_037367275.1). Lineage (NCBI taxonomy): Eukaryota > Metazoa > Chordata > Actinopteri > Kurtiformes > Apogonidae > Coranthus > Coranthus polyacanthus. The sequence goes on along the minus strand of JAPQRN010000027.1, from coordinate 22,879,418 downwards.
TTTTATATTATGCTGAAATGAACAACTCAGAGCAAGTTATAGGATATGACAACAGGCCCAGTCTTAGCGCAGCCAGGGCAGCTGTGAAAGACTTTGTGATGTGACAGTGATCGGTGCAGCACGCGCTCAAGCTCATGCTTTTGAACACAATAACTGTGTAGATCCAATTCTTCAACTTGAAAAGAATTATGTAATGATTTTTTTTTTTCTGTAGTAAATACATTATTTTCTTTTTATGTTTTCTAACAGCTCTGAGTTTTTTTTCAGGAACTGCCATAGTTTTATTTAAACGTTTTGGCATAAAAAAAAAATAACTACAAGTTTTTGTACTTTCTTACTAGTGACTAGCACAAGTACAAATACATATTGAGTATTTATGTTTTTACAACTTATTTGTCCTCCCTACACTCAAACACAAATACCTGTGCTTTCTTCTTCCTTACATTTGTTATTTACGTTTGAATGCATTTGAAGGGAACTATCGATTATATTTATTTTCATTCACCGTGCGCCTTCCCAACATCAAAACTGATCTCAACCTAAAAGTATGAGGCATTAACACATGAAAAAGATGATCCCTTGCCGTATCCATTGGTGCATATCACACACAACAAACGTAACAAGAAAGAACACTAGGTAAAAGACAGACGCCGACAGAAGTAATGTTTCAAGTTCTGATGCTGACACTGAAAACTGATTTGCAAACTGAAGCGAAGTTAATGTTCATTATTTTCAGTATATTGATTTCTTTTTTTCATTTCAAGTGAGACTGCTTTAATAGTCTTCACATGATGTTAATATGACGTGTCGCTCAGTTCTTAGCTTTGCATAGAAACAGCCGTTACAAATGTCCTTCAAAGAGCATGACTTTGTACTTTCATAATTTGCATACACAAGTATCTGTACTTCTACTAGAGTAATGAATGTGCATACTTTTACCAAGTGTAACATGAATTGATTAACTGAGGTTTCATTTTTGGTTTAATATCGACAGCTTTCATGATTTTGTCCAGGATGTCGACCAAAGAATTACATGCCCTCTTCCTGTAAATGAATCTATTTTTTTTGTACTTTTTTGAGTACATCCCAAGGTCAGTTATTCTACTTTCACTCATGCAGAGTTTTCGGTAAAAGTGCTACTTTTGGAAAGGCAAGAATTACAGAGTAGCCTACAGTTACACTGTCATGGAGAATATTCCATTTAAGTTTGCTTTGAACCTCTTTTACCTCTGCAAAAGTTTCATTATAAAGAAGAAATGGTCTTCACTTTCAAGAGCATCACCGAATTGCAGTCGGATTGGTTGGTAGAGGTTATTCTCATGGAAAAAGGTTATGATCAGAAGACCCATTTATGACAGTCATACTTACCCTGTCACTGAAAAGTGTAGCATTCAAAAGGACTGTTTTCCTTTTCAATATTTTTCGTGAAACTAGGTCAGGTAATAGTTTTACCTTTCTAGTACATCTGCAAACTTGATGGTGTTCACTTTCACTCATTATTGGTGTCTTTTAATGTAACCGCTATCATGCCGTTGCTGGTTGTAATGACGAGTGGACCATTCACCTCTGTCTCAGTGGTGGATTTATTGTTAATTATTTTTTTAAAACAAAATTTTCATCTCACTTTCCACTCACTCCCCGGAAGAATGCACGCACACTCAGAACAAACAGACCAGCACACAAAGACAGATTTGTGCTCGGCCTTAAAACATTTATGAGCCAGATGCTATGATCTTAAATAAAGATGCACACATCAGATCAAACAGGTTATTTAGGACATGATGGACCAGAAAGTCGAGTTGGAGTCCCTTGGCTGGTCATGGAGTATTGCAGGGGCATCAGTGGCAGCTTCAGCATGCAGACGAGGACACAATTAGAAGACGAACAGGGGGGGACAGATGAGGTCCTGTTTGACACACATCTGACACAGCACTTGCCCAAGCAGATGGCTCATGAATAACTGAGGGAACCGGAGGTCGGCAGGCAGAACGAAAACCAGAGCCAGGCAACAGTGTGTGTTTGTGAGTGTGAGGAAAAAGAGGGTCAATATGGACCTATATGTGTGTGCGGGCATGTATAGACGCAGACAAAAGGCTCTCGTCTTTGCACAAAAGGAAAATAAAATCAGTAACAAAGTATATATTTCAGACCTGGATCAGACAGACTGTGGTAAGCAGAGAGCTTGTCCTGTCATACAACTGAGAGGTGACAGCAGTAACAACAGGCAGCGGGCCGGCGATATCCTGACAGTGAGAGAATGAGCTTGCAATCAGAGGGCTGTCGGATCGAATCCCTGCTCGTCTGGCAAACAATTGGACAGGAAAGTGGAAGTGATGAGTTGAGTTCTCCCTTTCAGCAGTTGCCATCAAATTACCATCGAGCCTTGAGTGATAAACTGACCTCCCAAGTGCTCGAATCCGCGGTCAGTGTGATATCAAGACTGTGCTCGAATTTTAGAAATTGCTACTAAGAAAACAAGCTCAATTTTTCAACTTCTCACCCAACGATTTTACTCTTACATTTAGTTAATCGACATATGAAATATTTGTTGCTTTACTGATTGCTCTTAAAAAAAAGGAATCGCTGCTTTAGATGAAAGTACAAATCAGTATGAAACAGTGAAAGTGAACTCCACCTGCAGCTGCACAATTTAAATCAGGAATAATAATGAAGTAGCAACATTTTATTATTTGAGATTCAACAATTCAGCTGTTTCACTTTATCTGTAGATGAATTGTCAGATATATTCTAGAAATAATCTGTTGAACATGATTGGCTTTTTTTCCACCATCCATTCATTCATGCATGTATAATGTGTTTAAGATGGTTTTATTATTGAAAACTGTGCTGAAAGCGAAATCTATTTGATTCATTTTTTACAAAATTATTTTTTAAATGACATATTAAATATTGAAGGCAAGTGCTTGAAATGTTAAAAATATCCTGTAAACTGTGTGTAAGTAGAATGGAGTGGTTCCAAACACTAGTACTCCTCTGAAGTGTTTTTAGGGGGAAAAATGAATAGACTGGTTGACGCAGCAAGAAGGTACTGTTGACAAAGTACAGGTTTTGGTCAACATTGAGCTTTCCATAGTTAAAATAACTCCTCACAACTGAAGTTGTGTTCCTTTTTGCAAGCAAATCTTCCTTTTCTATGTTTTTCTCCCGATCCTCTTCCATTTTCGGGTTGTGGTGGACGACGAGTTTTGACTGTCTGATGAACCGATCCAGAATGATTGTGATTGGTGGTTCGCTGTGCACGCAGAGCCTGCATGTCACTCACTAACAACACACTCTTTGTGTCCAAGAACCATTAAACGCACAGGATGTAATTCCTGCTGCTAGGTGTCTCTCAGTCAAAACAGTAATGTAGACGTAGTAGTGGCATGGGATCATGGGATAATGAACATTATCTGATGAGATTTACACTTTTATTCACATGATAATTAGTGACGTACATTGACTTTATGTCATTTCATTCTAATGAAACACCTGCAAGTAACATTAATCATTAACATATTAGTACATTGGATATGATGCCACTGGCAAAATGAAATATTTAAATAAAATTATGAGTACAGTAGCATAAAGTACACACATTCTCAAGCAGAAGTAAAGATACTTGTGTAAAAAAAATACTGAAGTAATATTGTGAAGTGCTGATTCAACTTCATTACTCAAGTAAAAGGGCAAAAGTACAAGCTCTGAAATGTACTTGTACTGAAAAGTATTTCTACATTTCTACCATCTGATTCTGTATTAAATTGAACCTCGCATCATCCATGTCGGTCTCGAACATCTCATTAAATAGACAACACCTTTTCTCTTGTCTGTTTTGTCTTGTTATGTATGTAATGCTCTATAAACAAGGGGTCGTCTTTTCTCCGCCAAGGAGTAGAAAGTACAGATACTTGGGTTAAAATGAAGGCAGTAAAAGTAAAAAGTCACAAAAAATAAATACTAAAAGTAAAGTACAGATACCTGAAAACTACAGTAACTATGTTTGATGACCTGCAATATGCACGCATTGTGATGATGATGCTGAATGGATATATTGTATTGCGAAGATAAAACAGGGCCATTTGTAACATCTATATTTTGGTAGCATTTGCAAGTCTTTTCTAATTCCTATCTTTACTGAAGAAGCATATACCTAGCCGGCTGTATGTGTGCTCATGCGACTCTACTCAACACAGTTGCTTAAAATGGCTCCTCTAAGTCCCATTTAAAGATATCCCAAATAGAGTTAGGTATGCTAAAATGACACTACAGTGGAATAATTGTAGTGTGGTGGCACACTGCCACTGGATTAGGGGGCAAAAATGGCACTTTCCTCATGACTCTATTGTATAGTTGGCAACAAGCCAAGCTCTCGGTACTGCTACAGCCACATGCTACAGCCTATAATGAAATGTTCCACAGAGGGCGTTGGGAGTCAAGTCTACCCATGAGGTTTTACAGAATGGCTAAAGTCCAGCCCTGTGCCCGCCTCCACATGTCACAGACATGGGCAATTTTCACATGTGAAACCATGTAAAATGCATTATTCATGTAATGTAAGCTGAAAATAATGCAGGCATTCAGCGTGCATGAGAGTGTGGGGGTGTCCAGATGCACTCCTCAAGCCACAGAGGAGCAAAAAATTCGGAATGCCCTACTTTGGGTTTTGTACCATGCGGGCTGCCAGTAGTTCAGCCAAGCGTTTTTGCTTAACAGAGTGTATAAGGCTTTATCTTATCTACACATGGCTGGAGAGAAAATAAATGAGGGTAGCTGCTACAGTACATGCCCCATGTGTCTTGGTGTTGCTTAGCTCCCAGGCAGACTTTAGCACAGGTGTTAACAACAATTTTAGGAGACATACTTCTTGTGTTTAAAACAGAGCGTGTCATCCTTTTCAAGTACTTTGGAGGATTTGTGTGAAAATCTATGCTGTACAGAATTACACAAAAACGAGGAAAAACAGAATTGAATTAGCTGAGATTAAACCCACAGACAAAAAGTGCCAGGACAACTGGTTAAAGGCATGAGTAAATATTACAAATCTTCTGAACAGCTTACTTTTAATAAATAACGAGGAAAAGTTTTCTAATTACGTGAGTACCTGGTTGACTGGTGACAGCGCATTCTTTTTGCATTTTTTAAGAGACGTCCTTCATCCTCAAGAACCTGAAATGACCTTTTTCAAAGATTTCCTTATACTCTGAATGTCAAGAAAGACAAGCACATATAATTCTTGTGTGCATATTGGAGTACTAGATGCGATTGCATGCTCAAATCTTTAGAACCATATGGACCTGTGTTTCTGTGTTTCTGTGTGTGTGCGTGTGTGTGTGTGTGTGTTCCATGCCATATGGACATACTATGATACATTCTATACACTCCAATGAAGATGAGGTCTGTGATGTTTTCGGTTCTTTGAAGCTGTACTTGCTGGTTAAAGCACATCTTTCTGCGCTTACCCGTTTTCACTCAGTCTGACGTGATTGCAGATGACACATTTGCAGCCAGTCTGCATAGTCAGCTGCCCATTCTCGCAGAGTGCAATATTGCGAAACCGGAGAAGACTAAGGAAGGTTAGATGACACATTATGGCAGTAAAAAGGGTGTCAATAATGGTTTGTCTCGTGAAGTATTCTCAGGCTCATTTTCACTGCGTCTTGCCTCCGGGCAGCAGATCTACCTGTGTCATCCGCTGCATTTTCACACGAATGAAATATCGGCCTACTCAAAATACCGCTCTTTGCCGTACAGTACGTTCACCTAAGGATAACCTTGGAATGACTAATGTGTGGTGCTCAAATTGTTGCTATCCTGGGCAGAAGGGCTTCGCAAGGTTAAGTTGAGTTTCCAAGTCGATAGCAAAGCAGCGACGGTGCTGGTATTTTAGAAATCGTTCTTGGTTTCCCCTACAGCAACGCAGCAAATCCCCCAACCACCTAAATGGATTACTCACATAATGACTTTGGTTTAGTCTAGACTGGTCAAAGATTAAGTGCTTATTTGATGTATTTTTTCCTCAATTGTAACTCACACAAAAACAGCACTTCATCTGGACCTAGTTTCTCTTCGACAAGCACAACAAGTGCCAGTCTAAGAGGGCCGCTGCCAAACACAAGAATTTTGTGGTAATGAACCTGTCAGAAAGATGTGGAGTGGATAATGTTTGCGCCCGCTCCGCTTTCAGACCTGGAAAGCAGAATAGACCGTTCTTTGAGAGCTCAACTATGCCTACAGGAGAGACAGGCGGCGATGACATCAAACCAGCATCAAACTGTGTAACCACTCATTACGGCTTGTTCTCCGCTCAGACCACCTCAATGTGTTTTCTCATCTTCACATGCCTAAATACACGAGGCTGCCTGTGGGTGCTGTCACTGCTCTCTCCCTCTTCAGCCGACACTTCACATGAGGAGGTGTTAGCATTATCTGAAGCCATCATCCAATATTTACTGGAGCCGCTATCCCTTTTAGATAATACAGTAAGTCAGTGATTGGACCTTATTTTCATTCATGCTAGTGCAAGACATTAACTGTGAGAGCTTACAATCCTTACCAATTTTAAATTGTTGACATTAAAGACCCCATACGAGTCCGTGAGTCAGTTCTAGTAATAGTGATTCATGTTTTATTGGGTTGTAGTTGCTCTTTCTATCTCAGTCATCTGACTTGGTGGAATATAAGTGCACAAATTATACATATATGGATGTAATAAATGCAATTTACTGTTGCCAGTGATGTCTCTGGATTATATACTTCACTGTATGCATTTAGAGCTTTAAAAGGTTTAAACATTTAATGTTTTTGTTTTGGATATTAGATAACTGCACCAGACCTGATAAGGGCTATAGTTACAGTGCAAACAGAGTTATAGTTAATACAGCGGGACTTTTCATGGTGCAGAGGAAACATTATGTTCAAAGAATATAGATAAAAAAGGTTGTAAACCATGCCACTTCATGCTTCCAATGATTCCATTAAACATTACACCGTCTATTTAAAATCTTTTAGGAGCTGTAGCGCCTGAACCAAACGACTGAGATGGGGGAAAAAAAAAGGTTTATAGTGACAAAATTCTGAAGATTTGGTCAATATCAAGGTTTCCCTTTGTCCATTCATATCTACGTATAAAAACTGAAAACCGAAGCATCTACAAGTAGTGTTAATACATTGATCTTTTTTTCATAACATGAATAGTAGCACTTACATATCATATGATGTAATTTCCATATGCAAACTTAGAAGTCAGGTAAAATGTAAAATTCAATTTTAGCTGCCAATCACCAAACACGCTATTGTATTGTTGCTACAGATATCCTTAACATCAAACAATCCTTTTGATTTGTCCAAGATGACTAGGATGAATGGAACAAAGAACATGCAAAGTAAACCGCGCGTCACATTGATTTAATCTTCCTGGTAAAGAGTCCAACAGCTGAATATGGCATGGTTTGACATATCATTAAAAATATTTTCGAATATAAGCACTTTACTTTTCATGAACAATGGTTTTGAGTGACTACCTAATGTATTCAGGTTAAAAATGGGACAAAAAATTCATCTTTCATGGGACATTTTTCTGAAGTGAAACCAGCATATTTCTAGACAACCAAGTGCCATAAACCCAAGAGTTACTATGCTATTATGTGCGAACCGGTCATACTACAGACATTTTTAGTATTTTCTGTCACTTAAAATCTGATTTTTTAGATGATGCGCTAAGTCCATGTCAGCAACACTAGTCTCGAATTAGATGGAGAGAGAGGAAAGAGGCCAAAACAAGAGTTTTAGCATCTGCTCGAGGATGTGTGTGTGTTATGCTAGTCATCTCAGACAAATCAAAATGAAAGTCTCAGGCAGAGTTATAGATGTAACAATGTATTTTTCCTGTTTTACCTTACCAGCTGTCCCATTTTACCTGAACATGCCGTCAGAGTGAGGTCGGGGGTTCTTGATGTGTTTGAAGTATTTTACTTGCCAACATGTTTGCTTTAGAGAAATAAAGCAGAGATCCATAAGCAGTTCTAAAACTAGCACTCAGAAATGTAGGTCTTCTTAGTAATCTACAACAAAGTATACATTCGTATACTGACGTACTTGTACTTCATAAATCTTTATATATTCATAAATGACTCTTGATATAGGGGTCTGTTTGTCTTATATTACATCTCTGTACACGTAACGTTCTATGCTATGACAAAAAGGCATAACTAAATAAGCTAAGTAAATGCAGTCTAGGATTCAATTCAATCTTTGACTATTTTGTGGCTGTGCAGTAACTTGAATGCTTATATTTCATTTAGTTCCTAAACTTTTATATTGGAATTTCTATTGAAGCTTTAGAGGTCGGTGTCCAGTCTTCATTGCATAATTGATAAAGACTCAGTCACCTGGTGCAGTATATAGAGACAGTCATTTCCCCTATACTGTTAAACACCCTGTGCCACAACACATTAGTTGTAATAAAATGCTCCGAGTCAGTGAGAGTTGCAGAATTCTTGTTTTCATACTCATAATGCAGACAGGCGGAATGACATGGTGCGTATGTGCTCCCCACCAAATTCATCTGTAATGCAAACCACAGAGCAGCTACACTGTGACATATGGCACCGGATTCATTTGCAGGAGAGGCAGTCACACTGGATATATGGCCCATGCTATCAAAAAATTAATGGCATGTGAATGACAGAGAGCTACTGGATAGCGATCTAAGAAAAGCAAGTCGTTGAGATCTGAAGAGGAAGGAGACAGATAACGGTGATGGTCTGGGCAGACGAGGCTTTGTTTTCATTTTGTGGTGAAAGGCGTGCATGTTTGTGGGTGGTGTTTACATGCTCTATTCATCACACCAGAGTGTCAGCACGTTTAATTCCTCAACTCATATTTACAGCGTATTCAATTACTGCCTCTGAAGTGACACGTACGCTCTCGAGCCCTATCTCATAAGGTAGCCATTAGCCATCCATTATCTCAAACAATGACTATTTAATTCCTTTTTGGGTCTGGTGCTTGACTCATCAGACATGCAGTGTGGGGGGGGGGGGAACACAGCATGCCCTTGAGCATCTGTGAGAAATCTGCAAAGGAACACAGTCACCCTGAGACGAGCAATAAATGGGAAGAATAAAGTAAATAAATGAGTTAGGTAGATCGTTGTGCAAGCTTTAACTAATTCTGGCTAGCTTACTTGTGGATCCATCTATTTTGGATGTGTAGGCAGCCCTGGAGATATGTTGACCTGAAAAAGACAAACCTCTCCCTTCCTTTCATCTTTTGAGTCAGATACTGCAAGCAAATGTATTAGGGCCAATAACAAGAGGCCTACTTCTGCTTCAGCAGTCTTTTGCTCCCATCACAATGGATTTTTTTAGAGACCTCTCTTTCTAAAATACAGTTGTCAAAGGGATATGTTGGGATTTGTTGCGCAATGAAAACTATTGGAAATCCAGTAAATATTTGTGGAGGCCGCATTTGTGTTCTGTACACTAGTGTAGGTGGATTTTTCGACATTAGGGTATAGGATCTCGTACTGTATCTCTCCTGCCTCCGCATACAGTACATGTGATTCATTCTCTGTGTGAGACCTTCCGCTGAAACCCAAAGCGTGAAAACTGAATTTGGTCCATCTCTGTTGACTCAAACACTATTTATGTTTACATTAGTGGAAAATAAAGCCCTTTTAGCACACTAGAAGGTCACTGTTCTCTTGTGTGCTTTAAAGAGAAACAATAACCATTACAGCATTGAGAATGAAAAAGGTAACAAGCTATTACATGAAAACAGGAGGTGAAAGATAACAATATTATTTATTCAAGGAAAATGGAAAAACTTATAGGTGAAAAGATGATTCTTCAGTCCAAATGGGACTTTAATGTCAGGGTTACAGTGTTACATCTTAGGCCAAGCAAGCAAGCTATCTAGAGCTTGTTCTCCATTTTTTGTTCAGAAGACAATCTGCTCCTCTTTTATATATTTTTTTCTCTTATTATCATAGAACAAAAGTGCAAGGCAAGTCGCACATTTTCTGAGAATCTGCAGGCTAGTCAGCCATTTTATCTGTCAGCAAGGGACCAGGCACAACCTGTCTGCAGGATCTCTGCAGTAAAGGTGCACTTAGTGACTTTGGGGGCTCTCTGCATCCCCAAATTGAATTCTTCTTTTAGTATCCGTGGGGATGGGTGAGGGAGTGGGTTAACGGGCCCTCGCTGTGGATGTATTTAAGAGACATTCGCTCTTTTCTCCTTACCTCGCCCCCTAAAAGGGAAAGAAGCGGCTACAGCCCGGTTGGTTTAATAAGCCCACTTCAGAGAGGGTCTTATAGTGAATGTTTCCTCCTTTGGAAAAAATGAAAGGAGAAAGACTTGTGAATTATTTACCACCTGCCTCACCACCACCGCAGCCTGAGCAGACAAAGCGGCCTGCTGCAGGAAAATGGATTTTTCTGCAGAGGAGCTCAGATAGGAAGAACAGAAGGAAGAAAGGAAAAAAAGAGACAGGAGGGGCTAAAAACAGACAGACATTAGGTACATCCCCCACCCAGCCAAGCCCAGAATCAGTTAAATATCCTCACGCTAGCCTGTCTGCTACATCTCCTCCACTCCCTCCCTGTTGGCCTGATAAGGGCAGCTCTTTTACATCAGAAACCTCCACGGATCAGTCACCTTTTTCACTGGAAAGGTCGAGTACCTGCCCAAAGTTCATTCCATGCTGGGAAGTAATCATTCCTGTGGTTTATCTCCCAGGTGAGGAATGATCCAAGGCTGAGTGTCGTGCCAGTCTGGCCCCAATATGCCCTTTAACCCCTTCGACATCACCCTCGCCTTGGGCTGCATCCAGAGATACAGGAGGAGAGCTGGTAAATGTCCACAGCTACCTCAGAGCAGCCATCAGATAAGACGAGAGTAAAGATCCACTAGTGGCAAGTAGTCACTGTGGCATGGCAGTATCTGAGGGTCGGTCAGGTTATCTCCTAACACCCCTCGCTTCTCAACAAGTAAGCCATGAGATGAGAAGTACGGATAAATATGTCACCATATGACAGCCTCCTGAGACTTTACCCAATGAAAATCTGCCTTCCCTGGACTGCAATACAGGTGTGTGTATTTATTTGAAAAAAAGTATGAGTGTACAATATGTGTGTATTGCTGCTGTTGTTCCCTATCCCAAAAGGACTGTAGCACTGTAAGTGATGCGCTGGCGCAATTTGCGTGCCACTGTACTGTGGGACGACCCAGCTGACAAGACTTCCTGCTTTGCTGCCTGGGTAATGAGTCATTCCAGCCCTGGAGAAAAACAATCTGGTATTTTTAAACTGCATCCTTCAGCTGTTCCTTTCTCCCTGGAGCTCCAGCTTGTAAGCTCTTGGTGGCTTGTAATATGAATGCCATTTCTAGTGCTTGTGCTAATGGGCCTGATATGTCTGAATAATATAAACACATTATAGTGCTTTTAATGGTACTGCTGATCCATCCACACCCTGCTGATTGAGGCTTAATGCACAATGCAACAAAACACCACAAACGTGAGTTCAAAAACTAACCAGCACACTAGTATCATTAGTGTATTACTGGGTCATAATACACGTGTGGCAAGCTGAAGAAAGGGCATACTTTCAGTGTCGCTGAAGTATTTGAAAATAAGTTTAACTTTTTTAGGAGTAAAAAAGTTAAAGTACAATTAATAGATCAGCGTTTGCAAAAGTAAAACAACTAAAATATGAGTGTGTCATGCATAGTACATCAATTTAAACAATTAATTTTGCAACAATTTGAAATATTTAATGCTTGAAAAAAACAACTGACGGACCACCAAGTCCCACCCTGTTACACACTGGCACTCGGCATGTCACTTCATGGCTTTTTCAATGACATAACAGAGATATTAATAGAACATTTCTCAAATACCAAGAACTAACTAACTAAACGGCCTCATCAATATAGTGTTAATTTGATCAACAACAACTCCTTTGTTTGCTCTAAGGTAAGACGCTAACTAACATTAGCTCACTAAACTCTTGTAAAACAGTAAAACTGTTGTTTTCTGACTGAAAGAGCTTTTCAGTACCAAAGCTCTTTTAATTCAACGAATCATACAATAGCGTCTATATCAGCTACATTTTCTCAAGCAGCTGTCTGCTGCAGTCTGGAATAAAACAAAGGATGTGTATGTGATGCCCCCGCCACACACAGATGTATGTGTATGCGTAGCTGATAGCAACATATGCTGAAGCACATTGTATGGCGTGACATTACATACCAATCCTTGGTACACCGACAGTGTAAACAGACTGTTCTGTCTCAGTAAGTGCCTGAATGTGAAGGAGGACTAAGCTGAATTGAAAAGGTTTCATCACTCTGAACTCTGAGAAGAATCTTTCCTTGTTCTTTTTCTTATATTTCCTGGACTGTTGTGGACCTTTTGAAATTCAACTGGCATATGAACATAGAACACATTTTCTGTGCTTAATTATCATTTATATTAGTGCACATAAGACCGTACTGTCTTCTAAGCTCACGTCTAATTCTAACGGCCTTAACGGTTTTGAAATTCAAATAGAACTTAAACATACAGGCCTGGGTTCAGCTAGTGCATCTAAGAAATATGCCTTTCAAGTGGTTTGGCGGCCTTGATGCTTTCATTGGAAATCTGTAGTTCACAGGAGAGAATCTGTGTTCAGCGTTATTATGCTATTGAACAACAGGATTTGAATTTAAATATACTTCCTTTGTGTTGATCTACGTTCATTCTGTGATTACACTTCACCCATTATTAGAAGCTTCAGTCTGGAGAGGAAAATGTGCAATTAAATAGTTAATTTTGTTTTATAAGGGATGAAGGTGAGACAAATCTGTGCTTATAAAACAAGTGCTGAATTATGTTTTCTATTATTCTATCCTAAAATGTACACAAATAAGTTACCACAAAGGTAGCACAGATGGTGGATAGTGGTTATTGATTAAATGGCTGTGATTAGTGTACAGTAGTTTCAAGTAAGTAGCATTTTAAACTCACTGATGCAGTGCTTAACTGATAACAAGGCACAGTATTTTATGAACCAATTGGATGTTTATTTATATATGTTTGGCTATAAAATCTTTATCTGTAAAGTACGTAGTAAATGTAGATATCAAATAAATGTCATGAGACAAAAAGAAAATACTCTGGATTGTAACAGGTCGAATTTTATAGTAGTATTGTACAGTATTTTGTGCAGTATTTTAAGCACAATGCATGACCTGTGGAATGTGTTTTCCACCACTGTGAAAATGCCAAGAGGATGGATAGATTTTTTTATGTATAATAAAAGGATGTTTTCCTCTCCATTTCATGGTCCTACGATTAACTTCTATGATATTCAAGGTTTTTGGTCATTTTTTTTTTTGTATTTGCATAATCACTGCTTACTATTTACACTGAAGAAAATTGTTGTAAGAAGCCTTCAAATATTTCAACTTAATCCTCTTTTCTACTTAGCATCCTTTGACTGATTGTTTGTGGTAACATATATGGCTGGATGTGTACTCTGCTGTCTCTTGTGTCTTGCGTTCATATTAGCTTGTGGTTTTTGTGCATTTGTGCCTCCCCACATCATGCATACGTTCGCAGACTTCGTTTGACACAAAGACCTGGTGAGAAACAAGAAAAAGCACACAGAAAAGGACAAAATCCCCCTTGATCCGTCTTCTCTCCCTGTCTGCATTCTGCTTAGAGAGGCGCTAGCTTTTCTGCCGCATCACCTGAGAGCCATCACCTGACAGCAGGGATTTCAATAATTCTGCTGAGCTCGTAACCTTGTCTCCACTACCGCCTCCTGCATTACTCCCAACACAGCCAGCCGCCACTGTCATGCTAATTTACTAGTGCACCGTGATGTGAGCATTCAAGTTTAGGGCTTTCTCATAGTCCCCATCATGGTCTGGCAATTAAAGTTATGCGTGATTTGAAACAGGAGCACAAAAGATGATCATTTTGCCCTCTCTTGGGAAAAAAAACCTGCTCAATTAAAGGTCATAAGACAAAAATGGAAGGTTATACACATACACAGTATGTCCTCCAAACGAGATAATAGCTTAGAGGCAATACAGAAAATGGGGCAGCTACATGTAGCTTCACAGGTATGTATTTCTACAGGGCATCTAGAAATGGCAGCTGTGCAGCAACTGCAGTGGTTAACAATAGATAATGTTTGCTCTTCCAGTTTTGCTGGCTATATCTATGGTAAATCGCCTCCGGTAAAGTTGAGTAAACAAGAAAATAGAGGCTCTGTGTCTGCTGTGAGCAACAAATCATGCTCCCACAGATTATCATTAGTCTCACCAGACAGAGGCTTGTGCCGCAATGCATTCAACACAAATTTGGTCATAAAGAAGAGCAACAATTCACAGCTTGTTTGTATTACCTTTTTTATGAGTCCAAGTTAACCAAGAGCACACCCTAATAGGCTAATCTTCAGACTACTTCCACAAGGCTCTAGATGAGCTTTTGAAAACAAAACACGGTGCACATTCAGAGCTCATCAGAAGCTTATGAAGCTTCCACACTTCCCCCTGAACATGACATGCCATTTATGATTAATGGCATTACTGGCTGGGCCAAGATAAGAGCTCAATTAGCTGTGTGGGCAAGGACCTTGACTCTATCTCCAATGACTAATCCCATGGCTTTTGTTATGATTAGCAAGAGCATAGTTTTAATCTTGGCTTCTGAGTGTCTGGCGTTGGCCCAAACACAACTGATTCATTAGCAGTTAAAATGCACTTCTACTATGAGCGGCACTATTCAGTGCAGCAAGATAGTGGCTGCAAGGAAGTTAATTTCACTCGATGTACCAATCTCTACCATTTGTATGCTTTGGCAATATCAGTGGCACCACTCATTGACAGGAAATTAAATTAAGTCGTTTAAGTGAAGTGAATTTCTGCACCTTGTTAATATTTTGGCTAGAGGGGCCTCTTGAGAGTTATCAGCCACACTAAGCCCACTCATCCTCTCATGGGTGTATCCTGCCTGCATGCTTGAACTGATGCTAGTTCCCTCGAAATATATTTCTAGCTACAGCAGCATCACCCAGGGAGTATTGTCGAAGCCCATAATCTCTACAGAATTCAGGAACTGTCAAGCAACGTAGGCTTTCAGAGTACTATCGCACATAAAGGTCCCTTAACGAAGCTTTTAATAATCTACTAGTTATTCATTGACAACAGTCAAGGGCAATCTTTTCAATCTTACAACTTTAATTTGATGTGAACTTTAGAAAAGCATTATGAGGATCCTTGGTTAAATATTTAGCAAAAAAGTCAAACGAGGATTGAGTTTTCAAGAGGGAAGTCACGAGGGAGTGCCACTATATGCAGAGGATGAGATTGGAACTCTGTGAAAATAACATGATTATTTGCAGGTATGGGTGCAGCACAGAGTATAAGATATTGTATAAGAGGTTGTTTCTGCAGTGAAAACCCATCTTGCATGATCCTGCACTTTGTAGCACTCACCCTCTGCAGGGGGAAACGTAGCGCACCATCTGTTCCCCGATCCCCGGCAACAAACAACAGACAGACCTACGCAGCAGACAGACCAGCAGACACAGGCACAGGCACCACTCCCACACTGGCAAAGAGTTGTGGGAAACAGGGAGGTAGCTACGGGGATGCAAGCCCGATAAATGTGGGATGAAAGCAGTCATCATCTGCTAGGATTTGATCAGGAGGCCTGAGCTGACACCGCACACCGAGGAATGATGCAAATCGAGGCAGACACTGCAAAGGAGCCGCCGTGCAATAAGAGAGACTCTCAGTAAGGAGGGAGAGGGAGAAAGGGAGACGATGGGTTTGGGCAAGAGACGTATGGGAGAGAAGGGAAGAAACAGAATGTAGCCTCCGTACTGTGAAAGAGCATCAACGCAGAGTATAAAAGCAGGAGAGGATAGAGAACCAAAGTAAGGCCGGTGTATCTAAAGAGACAGCTGACACCAACAGAGATTTGACAGTCTGAGTAGGGGGTGAAGGGGGAGAAAACGCTTGAGAGAGAGAGAGACAGACAAGGAAAGCGGGGAGAATTTGGGAATGCAATTCATTTTTAATCCAAGATGCCACAAGTCCACACAGCTTGCCTCAATCAGACTGCTAAATAGCCGCACGAATGTAATTTCTGGATTAAGATTAATGTGGGTGGCTCGCCACACACATGCCCACATCCAAACAAATACTAACAAACATGTGAGTTCACAGTCTGTCGCCGGTGCACACCACTGTGAAGCAGACACGCACACAAAAATATAGAGTGTTAAAAGATGGAAGTGTAGACAGGATATAATTGACTAAATATGCTATGGACATGTGACAAAGGCTTAAGCTTGCCCCCTAGTGTTCATCCCAGTCCCTCATGGCACAGCAACACACTACAAATAAATCTCCATTTTAACAAGGAATTATTTTTAGACTTTTTTCTTGATTCTGTTGCTATCTGCCTTGTTCAGTCTTGTTTTAAGAAAGTGATGCTTATTTCAAAAAATATTCTTTACAAAAAATAGTAATAATAATAGATAGATAGATAGATAGATAGATAGATAGATAGATAGATAGATAGATAGATAGATAGATAGATAGATAGATA
>JAPQRN010000027.1:22848206-22862707 GCA_037367275.1 Coranthus polyacanthus | reverse complement strand
TAGATAGATAGATAGATAGATAGATAGATAGATAGATAGATAGATAGATAGATAGATAGATAGATAGATAGATTTGTTACTATGTTTACAAGTGTCATGAATAATAAAGTCATCTAGCATCAAAAGCTATGAAAAATGTCTGCGCTACAGTGGTGGTTAAAAAAAAAAAAGAAAGACAAAATACAGTGAGAAGCAGACAGCTTTCGTGACTAATGGTGGATGTGCCCGTGGATCACAACATCAAAGTCTGCACTACATTAATAGAAAGATTCATTATTTGAAAGATAAAAAAGAATGCGATCCATTAACTAGACCTTCTTCCGTTCAGCTCTGGAAACTCTCCATTTTGTATTGCCAGCAGCAGATTTGATTTAATAACGTGCAATGATTCAACACTGAAATACCAGCACCACGCAAAACTAAGTGAAGAAAAACACACAAAACCATTTACATCCAACACGCTCAGGCTGAGGGAATGACATAAAGTTATTTAATGAAAATGAAATTGGACAGAGACCCCGTTAGATAAATATGACTTCCCTGCCGTGATCATTAAGCTCATGAAAAAACATCCCAACAAATTAGAAGGGAGCAAAATTTTGACTGAACAAGAACGAGTGACGTGCGACTGAAGCGCATCCGCATGAACTGTGATCATAACTGTGTTCTTTGTCTTTACTCGGTTAATTTCCCCGTTTTCCATCTGCCCATTCAACACCTGTCTGCGTGAGGGATGGGCTCGACTGTTTTTGCCTCTTCTGACGTGGATGGAAACTAAGCATGGCAGTTTGACAGCTCAAATCCCAGTAGCCACTAGTATGAATCCCAGTAAAGCTTAGCTGTCATCATTTTAACTGGTTATCAATTGTTGACGGCGGTCTGTAAAATGTGTCAATAACTGTAATTACTTTGGCTAGTTAGTTTTTTTTTGTTGTTTTTTTTACACAATTTCAAAAATACAGATAAAATGACAATATAAAATACACCTATATATGAATTACATGATAATGATATATGATGAGTTCAGTGTGGTTCAGGAGACAGGACATGAGCCTATGTTTTGCCTATAAATTGAGTGAGGTTACATGTTCTATAGCTAAGCTCCTTTATGTCTTTTTGGGAACTGACAGATCTCAGTACAAAACAGACCGAGGTGTAACCCTTTGGTTTGTCTCGTATTATACTGTAGTTCTATAAATCACAAGTGAACTGGAAGAATATTTTACACACACTGGGAGCTGGGAGCAAAGCAGACTGAAACAAAACACAAGTGTGACATGTGTTCATGTTGAAAGTTGATAGAATATTGAGCTGTTTGAAGAGATGGTGCAATTTTACAGGGCCCTTTTTTGTAACATATAACGTCTAAGAAGGTGAGTGGGATAAGTAGCTCTTCAAATTATATTGCAGCGTATGAAGTATTGATAAATGAGGCCACGATAAAGAGTTCTGACGAACCAAACTGAATATTGCCAAGCATGCTAATAGAACTGGATATGTTATTGCAAAGAAACTATAATATATGTGTAAAAATATGACTCCTGAAGATGATAGCTCCATCAGTCAGGAGTCCCAAGATGAGACCTGGGTACAACTATACAGTTATCACCCCTCAGTCAGTCCTCCTGGGCCCAGCAGACCCACCAGAACCATCCTGACACCAAAGAACTTATACTGACAAGAACAGAAAGCTAATATATCGTTCCACTGCATCAGAATCACACACCAACAGAGCTACTTTTCTGCCATCTTGCACTGAAAGTGGTTCTCAGAAAGCACGAAAGATATGTTTTTTCCTCTAGTCTCTGCCTTTACTTTTTGCTACTGTCAAACAGCTTATATTGATAAGAGGTGAGAGCTAATCATTTGTTCCCTTGTGACATCAGTGCGTAGCAGCAGGACTACACCTCCATCATGTTGGTCTGAAATTTGTCAAAAAAGCAGCAGAGTTTCATCAGTTCCATACTCTTTGCAGAGACCCTGGCATGATTCGCCACAGTGTCTCCGTGACGATATCCATGGATATCCAGCAGCGGTTTATGTGCATTTAAAGCTGAAACGTAAAATGCACATCCAGGGACTTGTGCGACTTTTTACAATATGTCTCCTTTAAGTGGAACCATTTGGAAATTCTGCCTATATCAGATTTTGCTTTGGCCGTTAAGTGTGGGAAAATTAGTAGCAATCAAGGTAAATTCATACAATCAACAACTATCAGGTCCCAATCAAACCTCTATCAAAATTCGTATGACTTGCCTAGATGCAACATTTGTGTTCAAACAAACACCTTATTTTCACAGTATGATTGCACAATTAAAGTTCCATCAATTCCAGCTTGCTGGGTATCTACATTCAAAGCGAGCCGTGACTGTCATGTAATGGCTCTGAAGCATTTGTTTCATTCAATCTACATCCGTTCAAGAGGTTGATAGCTGATTTTCATCATCATACTCTTTTCAACCTTTAGTCTCGTCTCTTGTCTTGTCTCCTCATTATGATTTAACAGGGCATAGAAAAACAATGCTGATAACCCCCTGATACTTAGACCTATTATCGAAGCATTCTGCTTCTCTTAGTGGAACAAATTGGTTGTGTTTTCCGCAACTCCCTTACACAGTGCAAGATACAAAAGGGGAAAGGGGCACCGAGAAGAAAAGCACCTGTTTCTTACAAAAGAAAGCATGTCTTTTATTGGATTTTTTTTTCCAACAGTATTTCCTCTGGTTTTTCACTCCGGAGCTTGTTCTCCCGCTAGACATATTCACTCGACATGGAGTCGGACATGAAGGTTATGACCTAATGACTCCACACCAGATCAGTCCGACCAGAGGATCCTATATGGACAAGATAAGCACATGCCCTTTGTAGCTGAAGTAGCCTATTACACAGGGTTGTACAATCTCTTCTGTGAAAGCTGCCCTCTGATACAGCCAGTGGAGCTTAGGAATAAAAATGCAAAGCCATCACCTTATTGGTAGGAAAGAGAGACTTCTGGATTACAGTTTTTAATATATTTCTTCCTAAACTGAATATCACAGGACAAAGCAGGGATAAGCAAACAACGGCAGAAAATCCGCTTGTAACTTTCAAATGCACTATCAGGCCTGTTTGTGTCCAAAATGCTTTATTCTTTGGCATTTACATATGTGTGCATAGGGATGCTCGCTGCAAGCTGACCAGAGAGACGTTACTGGCGGCAGAAAGGAGCCACGAGTCGGAGTGAAAAAAAGATCAAATGCAAACATCAATGGACTCTCGTCGCCTAAGCTAATGCCATTATTCAAACTCCAGTATTTCCTGTCTTGTCAATAGGATTTGGCACCAAGCACTAGCAGTCAGTTGGTTTTCTGCCCTCCACTCAACACTAATATCCTACCAGGACAAGTTATCTGATGGGACCTTACACTTAAATCGACACTTTGAAGATCAGGGTCACCATTTGGAGTCTATTCCCCAAAAGAGCTTATACTTTCTTGTGAGCCGTGAGACTAGACACACTCCAAAAAGGAGTCGATAAAGTATCTGCTCATCAGGAGAGCATGACAGCCTGAGAGATGAGACCACATCAATCATGTGGTCTCCAATAGCCATTTTGTGGCTCGGAGGAAATAGGGAGCGCAGACTGGCGGCTCCTTAAATAGGCACCAAAGGAGTCAACTGGAGACCTTCTCCATCTCTTTTATTTGGAGAGAGGTCAAGAGGTCTTTACGCACTCAAGAATTTGAGCGGGTTTCGCTGCTGTGTTGGTTGAGAACAAAACACTTGAGTTTTGAATTCCTAAAAAGGACTGTTCTGCATTGTTTTTCTCCATTATTTACACTAGAGTCGACCTGATTTTTCTGAAACGATTGCTCTGAGCGAGATTTGCCTATACCCTTGTGAAAAAAATCAAATGAGACTTACATTATTCTCGAATAAAAAGGAAGAAAAGATCAGTTCAGCCCTCCCTTCCATTACATCTAGCTCCCCTCAGCTTCTTCTTCTTTGTCACGTCTCATTTCTGCCATAACAAACTTTGCAGAGATGCGAAGCGGGATGTGTGATGAACCTAAACCAACTCTGGCATCAGACTCCCCAGGGCAACTTCAGAGCGAGCAAGTCACAGAAGCAGCAGCAGCAGCTGTTGTGTTCTGGCACCTGTTGACTACGGATGTCACCCGAAATCCAAAACCCAAACACGTGTCTGTGACTTACTTAAAAGCACATTGCTTGGAAATCCTTAAACTTGTTTTGAAGCATTGTGTTGGTGGGATGAATGTTTTTAGACAGAGGTCTCACGACAACTTGTGTTTTCCTTTCTCTCATAGAATCGTATTTTGACATTTTCTGTCCCTGCAGTTAAACATTACCATTTGGTATTTTACACAAGTCAAGTCGAATCTTTTCACAGAGCATATTTATTTTAAAATTGTGTGCTGCAAACTTTCCTTTTTAAAAATCAATGGCTTTTGATGTGAACAAAACGTTGCACAGCACTGACTAGTGTGTAAGACAAGTATGCTTTACTAGATTAATAAAAGAATTTGGGTTTATCGTAACTTGAATTATTTCTTTATCTTGTGAAACTGCTGCGAAAGCAAACAAAACAAACTTTTCAAACATCAGACAGGTTGTCAAAAAGCAAACAGCTCAGACTGATTATCCAAACTACTTTATTCTGAAAAGGAGCGAACATTAGTGACATTTGGGTAATTTTACCAAATGGCGTTCTCTTCAATTCACACAGCATACTTTTCTCACAGCAACATATATGCAATACATAAGATGATGCATTTAAAGGTGCATTGTGTTGTGTGATTTAGTGGCGGTGAAGCCATCGCTCTCACTCTTCCCTTGTAAACTCTTCAAAGGAATGTGTAGAAAAATTGCACAAATTAAGTGTAGCCCTGTAGTTTTCACATGTTGTGTCAATATTTATTAGTTAACCTATTAGTTAGCAGTTATGTGTAGTTTTCAAATTCGATGGATCTACTTTATCCTCTGTTTCAGCTTTGATTTGATGTTTTATGTTCACTATTACATACGGGTCATTTCTAAATACATTTCATAATGCTAATTCCTAAAACAAACATAAAAAATAAAATGAACCTCGCAGCTGCCACTGAATCGATGCCATTAATCTGACAGGTGTCATCTGGCCAAATGATGTGAATGCATAGATAATGTATCCACGGCTCCATCTGATAGGTCATGTGTTCACATGTTGGATGTTATTCGTGCCCTGCTCACGTTTTTTGCTACACTACCTTGCGGCCGCAGCACACTCCTGCTTATTTGGTTAATACTTTTACCTTGATGTGTTTTTGTTAAACATAGGTAGGGGTGGGTGATATGGCCCAAAAAAAAAAAAAATTCAGCCTCAGTTTCTTTCAAAGCTGTGGACGATTCACGGTTTTTGATACATGTTTATTTTCTGTCTACATGAACTCAAGACAAAACATGATCAAATAATAGGAGAAACATTCACAGCGAATATATGCCATCAAGTAAACAGTAAACTTATCTCGATTTTTCACGATTTTCAGATATTTTGATATATTGCCAAGCCCTGAATGTCCTACATCCCAGGTTGCCTGAAACAATAACTTCTTTTTAAGGCGTCTTTATATGACCAAGGCTATATGGACATATGGGTGCTTGAAAATGGCTCTTCATATCTCCTCCTCTGAGAGGATGCCTGCATCAGTCACTTTCATCTGTTTTCATCAGCTCCTCTCGGATAGATAACCCATTTAAGCACATCCTCAGGTATTCATGGTGGTACAGTGTGCAGCTAATGACAGAAATATGCTACAGACACCTCACCATTTATCTTCTTACTACCATCATTACTACCATCATTTCTAAGTCAATTAGCTCAATCAATACACTGTGTCAGTTATTGGCCACATTATAACCATGGGTAAATTACTTCTATGTAGTGCAGACACCTCTATCAGGTTGACACCGAGGTAAAGGCAGTTAGATGAGGTTTCGCGGTGGCAGATTGATGGCACAGAATGGGAACAACCCCAGCTTGAATGTTTCAGTAGAGATGTTACACAGAAATGGAAATATTGTGTAGGAGGCATCATTACATGAAAATAGTGAATTCGAAAGTTGAAGTAAAGACGTCTATCCTAAGTAGAGATAGAGAGACAAAAAAAAGCAGAGGGCGGCATTAGTATGCATGCTTTCCCTTTCCCTCTCTGTCTTTCTCAGTTCCCCGAGTTCTCTTCTGCAGTCTGATCTTCTGTGCCATCACCAGCCCCGCTACATCATCTTCCAAGATCCTTTATTCCCTGTTTTATCTTAAAGATGCTATGTCGGTGACAGCGATGTCGCATGGGGAAAGAGTAGCTCAAATCTTCTTTTTTTTTCCCCTTTTTTTTTTTTTTTCCTTTCTCGAGGAGCTAAGGAAACTGTTGTGACACTTGATCTCTAACATTACACTGCCGGCTGGTTCCTCAGAGAAGTAAGAAGGATGTATACTCCTGCCGAGGGGACATGGTTAAAATTTACTACAAGTTTTGAGATACAAACACAGCAGGCAAAGAAACTTTCAGAGGAAATGCAAGGCCGATGAAATATATATGTGGAGCTGGGGTGTCAAAGAGAAAGATGTTTTTGTCTTCCAGTCATACTGCTAGATGTATGTTTTGTTGTGTCGTGGCAGTCAATCTATGATAAGGTATTTCCATCTCCATACGGTATTTCCCTGCTGGTCCGAATAGCAAGCCTGACTGTGCTGACTGCATGTGGACTTCGGAAACCTTGTTTTGTATTCAGAACAAGCCGCACCCGACTTAATTCGTTTTAATTTCCACACCACATTTGGGAGTGAGCATTGCCTCATCAGAAGCTCATTTTTAACAGACTGAGAAGGGAACAGCTGCAGGTCTGGAGTTTTCATTGCAGACATGGAAAACAGTCATTAAAGCGGTTACTTGGAGTGTTTGTGAAGCCCGTTTTGCCTACCAATGAAACAGCACTGTCACCTGGGATTCCAGTGAATTCACAAACCGACTCGTGCTGGTAAATATTGAAAAGCAGCGTTATTAGACCGTTAATAGGTTTACTGCTTGACGCCATCACTAAATATTCAAATAATTATTTCTCTAAACAAACATGAAAATAACAATACAATTCAAAGTATCCTATTCAACATGGCTCAAATTTCATGCGGGCCTAATGTTATTCCAACTGAATCGTAATGCGCAGATCTGTGCCGTTTTAGTGCTAAGGTTAAGGTTAGGGTTATGGTTACATTTGAGCATTATGGTTACATTTGAGCAATGTTTAAACTGATGCGGTTTGGGTTGTGTTTCAGCCACATGTTAAACACAGAAACTACAAGATGTTCCCTTTTAAATGAAGTCTAATACCTGCATTTTGTCCCAGCAGTTCTTTTGTTAATCCTAACCCTAGCTCAGCTTGGGGAAAGAGTGGATGTTACAAGATTAAAATCAGCAGTGATTTAAATGAGTTCATTTTTGTTGTTGATTATTGAAACATCAACTCGCATGAGTTGGATGAATGGATTAAACTGATTAGAGAGGGCACTGTTAATGAGGTTGTTGTTATTTCTCAGATCAGTGTTTCCACCTGCTTTTCTTGTTTTTTTTTTCTTTGCTACGTTGTCTCTCCTTCCTTTGTGTGTTTGATATTTTAGGTTCATTTCAGTCACATTGCATTTTAATTTGGGCTGGCATCCTTGAAATTAAAGGAAGATAAAAGGGAAACTGGCGTTATGTTAATATCTCTTTGAAGATGAAGTCAATCTGGCAACAGAATGCCTAGCCCTTATTTTCCCTTCCCTTTCCCCTCTTCCTGTATTCAGCACAGTGGATAAGAGATACTGCAGACTCAGCTTAGCAACAGCTTTCCTTAGGTGGAGGAACTCTTAAAGCCCTCTGCTTTCATCTTGCTCCTCGTGGCAGAAAGCCGGCTTTGTTTTGTCTTTTTCATCTACATCTGGACACTGAATATTTATCTGTGTAATTTCTGATTATTCGTACACCGTTCCCTGCAGAGAAACACGGGCTGCACCTGTCTGACTGGATTTTCAAAAGTATACATTAACCTCCATCATGGATTATATGATGGGAAAGTGTGAAGGGTGGGACAAAGCTGTATACCAAGTAGGTAGGACTCACAGAAAGGTAAACTACTTTCTGCTTATTGGCTGCGGGCTGTTATCAACCACTGTTTCTAAATTAGTGGCAGCACAGTAATAGTGACTACATTTGTGCAGTCATAGCCATTATGCAGGCCCTCCGTGCATTTAACCTGCATAATGCTCCATTTGAATTGCAGATAATAAAATGTTATGAAGTAGAAACAACTTAGTACATCGCTTTCCAAAATTCAGTTAATCACCGGGCGATTTTATGTAAATTCTGATGATGTAACGTATGTCTTTTCCCAAGAGTTACTCTTGCTCCGAAGTGGGGCAGAATTTCATCAAAAACAAAATGGTATCTATAAAAAGCTGCATCTGCAGCTGTAATACCTTTTGGAAATAGCTCCTTTATCGCTGCCAGACAATGCCATTTGCCTCCCTGTTTATCTGTTGCAAGTTTTAGATTTATATTTTGACATATTCTAATCATCGCCATCTGGTTAATATGCATATGAATTATAAATACAGGTGCATGGATGCTGAAGTAGCACTTAAATAAAAAAGTAAGTTCTCCTCAAATAAGACTGTCATTAACAAAATATGAGAGGGAAACGTGCATTTTCTCACAGAATCCTCGAGGAGAGCTTTTGAACTAAAGTGTGAAGTCTTAGAAGTTTTGATGGCACCCATATCAGCACTCCGCGCCCGAAAACCTCCGTGTCTTGTCTGAAAGCTGGCGAACACGTCACGCTGCGACTTTAATACCCAGTTAATTACTCTCATCTTGACCTGCCGGTAAAATGAGCCCCGCTGCCACTGCCTGCCCATGTTTCTGTTATCTGTGCAAAAATGCATTAGTGTGTTCCCCCTTTAATGGCTTTAATTAGTCGTAAACGGAGCTGATTCTCCTGTTAAATGGATGAGAAGTCGATACTGTAATACAGTCCCAATATGCACGGCTCTGACTCTATCTAGTCGAGAAGGTGGTGCACGGGAGGATAGTTTGCACACCAATGGCAGAGGGTGGGTTGTGTAAAACCTTTTAGTAATACAGAAATTATCGCTCATGACCATATCAGGCAGTACCCACTCGCTTCTCTGATATGAATAAGACATAATTAGAGTGCTGCTATATTAACAAAGGAATCCTCGCGGAGGAGCTTTTTCAATGTCAGTTACGCTGTAGAAAAAAGTTTCCACTTGAACAGATGAAACATCAAAGAAGCTGAAGTCATCTTCTTGTCATAATAAAGTAAACATATCTTTCAGATGAACACAAAGACAAACAATATAGGTACACAAATATGGAGAGATAACAAACGCTGTAATAAGCGCTTGTTTTTTTTTTTTCGCCTATTGCGAGTGAAAGCAGTCTAATATAGACTTGGCGTCACAAACAAATCAATGTTATTCTAGCTTTAGTTGGCAATATTTACCTAATAAAGAATAAAAACCCTTCAGATTCTGTAAATTAGTTTGCTTTGAGGAAAGGAAACCTCATAAAGTCCATGTCAGTAAACCATATCTCCTTTCATTCGCTCGTTTCCAGTCTCCATTCTCTCCATTTGCTGAGTAATACTTTGCCCGGACAATGGTGAGGTGCAGTGATCCCACACTGGATGAAGCTAATGGCTGTTTATGGTTTCTAATGCACGATGCTATAGCTTTTGAAATCACAGGTCTCTATTACAATGTTGTGTGTGGATAGGATCCGCTGATGGGAAATACTGTTCAAGGGAGCTCCTAGAATTTCTGAATGCATCCGTCTCAACCTATTTAACGTTTTAACGGTACATAGACTGGAGTGTGCAAATTCAAATTCAGCTGCTTACATAAATAGTCAATAATATAAGGTCAACTGATAGTGGATTTTTAAAGGCCAATATCATTACAATAGTTTGGCACAGGAAGAAAGCGATTGCTGATTAATCAGCCAATATCACCCTCTGAAAAAGAAACTGACACTGTCACAAATGAACCTTTGATATTGAACTGAATATCTAAGTCGTAGAGGAGCTGCTAAAGTCCTGAAAGATTATATTCTTTATCCTGTGCACACATATTAGAGCACATTTGTGTGGGTACAAAAAAATAATTTGTGCAAACAAGATAAGAAAAAAAATCATCTTTCATGACAGTAGGGCTACACAAAGCTAAAATAATAAATACTAAAACATCACCTTCATTCAGTGAGGAAAATTATTGTTAATTTATTACAATATGCTGTAGACAAACCTATAAGAAGCAGACAGAAAGGAGGATGAAAAGTTAACCAAAGGTTCAGCCTGAGAAAAGCTCTCCATAAAGTCAAGAGAATGAAAAACAAGCAACAATGTAAGTGAAGTATAAACAGGTGACGCTGAATGCACAAAGTGCTGTGGAGAAAATAAAAAAAAACAAAAAAAAACAAATCTATACTTTTCTACAAAGACACGAGAAATAAGGCTATGACGATTTTAAAGATTTTCAAAATGTGCAGAACAATGTAAAACATTTAAATCAGGATTTTCTGAAATGATTTTGAATGAGAACTGTGAGCAGCTGGATGTTCAGATGTAGTTTCTAGGAGGATATTACTCTTGAGATGTTTTAGATGTAATTGTTGGATGCACCAAAATTCCACTAGTCTCCATTATATTGTGGTGGAGCCAAAACATCACAGGGGCAGATACATAGAATTCATCTGTCGTTCATTTACAGTTTTACACATTTACATGGTTTGTTCTTTATTTACTTGAACTAAAATACTGTATCTAACCTCTGCTGTATCCTATAATCCTATCCTTTAATCCCGACTGTTCATGCATCTATGGTAAACGTATTTAAATCCATATCCTTTCATGCTTATCTTCATTCTGTGAGTTATTTGCTGGTTTCAACAATATGAATTGCCTCCTCCTTGTATGACCTCTATACATTATGTTTACAGTATAATTCTTCATGTTGATTCCTCCGTAGAGTAAATGATAATAATCAACCTCCTAGGCTTGTGTGTATAAATAGTAGTCTATGTTTAGTTTAATTAAAGGATGGTTTTATCTAAAAGAACAGATGTGTAGAAATGGCAATTCATCCAAGCTGTGAGCATCCCACTCTCTGACTGAAAATCCAGAAAATCAATATAGGTAATATAAATACTACATGAGACAATTGTTGGCTGTGCTCAATTAATTTCGGCTGTTTACTAAAGGTAAGCACACTGGCACCATGATTCCTGTGTTTCCAGCACTCCAGTGGTTGAATTTCTATGAGTGATTCTGAAGTGCTGATCAGATTCTGTCAAGCTTCCAGCCCTAATTTCAGTGTCACGGTAGAGTAGGTAATGACAAACGAGGAAGAAGAAAAAAAAAAAAAAAAAAAAAGGAACGGAGGCTCAGGTGTCTTTAACTTGGAGGGGAAGGTGTACCTATTTCATGGCTGATTCTGTGGAGTTAACTGTGAGAGATGAGAATGCAACACGTTCCAGTCGCCCCTTCTGAAAATACAGTCCACTCCTTGAACCACTGTGAGTCAGCAAGCTGCGGGGGGGAGTTTCTTGCAACCTGTGCATGCTCGTGCACGCGCTTGTCGAGCGCATCCCGTTAAGTGTGCATGAGCTGCAAGGGAGGTGGAGGCAGAGCTCTCTCTCTCTCTCTCTCTTTCTCCTTCCTATCTTATATTTCTCTGCGGTGTAATGTGCCGCCTATTCATGCGACGCCTTTTAAAGGCATGGTGGGAATCGCTTCACAGTCAGGCACGAAACACAATATGCTAATGCCTTCCCAGGGAGCGATGGAGGGGGAGAAAACATAACCTGTCAATTACGCACGGCAAAACCACTGAAAGATTTATTAAAAACCAACAGAAATTTTCACAAGACAAAATAGCTTAAACATGCAATAGATCAAAACAGGAGCCAGCAGTTGTTTGACTAATTACAAAATCATGTCAGTGAAATTAAACTTTTCTGACTTAATGGCATCGAGTAGAATTCAATCACATTTAAGTTAGCATATGGCAATTGTATCTACATCAGTTACGACTGTACTTGAAAATGCCAGGTGGAACTTTAGGCCTCTGATTTGTGTTCACAGACAAAAAGCCATATCTGTCAGAACTCATTATCTGAACAAGTGAAGCATGGTAAATACAGCTTGTGAAGAAAAAACAAAACAAAACAACACAACAATACATTACAGATGCACCCTGCATCTAAAAGTCAGCAACAGCCAGCTTCGTTCCACTGATGGCACAGTTTTACTTTTGCACACCCCGTGAGCCTCTGCTGGCATGAGGACCTAAGATGGCACAGTGGGACCATCAGAATTGGTTTCAGACTATTTCGTTTCTCACACAGACATCATCAAGACCCCTCGGCATAATTTGTTTACAGCTTGGAGATGGAGTGTTGGCAGTGCTCATCTCCCTCACTGGAATAATTGCTGTGATGATAGGCTTTGCTGGGAACACGTACAGGCATGTGAAAACAAGCACTATTTCTGATTAGAGGTTCCGGAAACCGAGCCAAACTGACGTGCCCACGACAGCGACGTAGTCCCAGAACAATCTTTTCACTGATCAGATCAATTCTCTCTTTTGTGCTCTCTGATCTTGAATGTCAAAAGGATTTCATGGATTTTTTTTTTTTTCACGCAGGTCTACCCCCCCTTGTCTAATGTACTAAGAGTCATGTCAACATGCTTGCACTGCAGGTTCTAAACGATGCCGTTTCCATCTCTCACGATGCGCAGATGTAATCATCCACGATTCTTTCACATGGATACATTTCGGCTGTTAGGCAGTATCATTGACTGGTAGAACATATTGGGCAGACAAATGTGTCTTTATTTGCTGTTCATAACACCAAGTGCAAAGCAGAATTTTCTAGTAAATATCCTCTGGGACACAGGAAGTGATTACAGCAGCAGCAACAGCAGTGGGTTGGAATAAATATTGAAAAAAAAAAACTGGTTAGCATGATCACTGACTGCCGCCATATGGCTTGCAACCAAAAATACATGTATAAAGATGTCAAACCACTGCACACACTGCTGTGGAGAAGATGTCAAAGTGCAGAAGCTCTGCAAACACCCTAACCCTAGAAACAAAGTCAAATAAGGAAAAAAAGGCTAAAAAATTGGGCTTAAAAGCTTTTCACCAACTCAACATACACATGGGTTCATGACCTCAGCTTTGGATGTTGCTTCAGCCTTGGACAGTGTTCCAGTTTGCGAGAGTTAAATCCGTGAACATATGGTCCTGCAGTCCACACGAACCTCATCAGCAGAGGAAAATCCATGCCTGCTTCTCTACTGCCAGCCACAAGATCCATACTGAATCTCCCTCCATCATCCCTCTATCTTTCCACCCCTCCCCACTGCTTCCCCTGAGCCCGGCAGATTACAGATATCATTATAATGGACGTCCTGGCAGGCTAGCTGCGGTCACATTTAATTTGCCGTGGCCTGATATCTACACAAGATAATCAGCATTTACACCTGAGAGTGAAGACAGAAAGATGAGCGACAGTGTGCATGAGTGTAAGGAGAGGGACAGTAATAGAATTAGAGGGAGAAGAATGACCAACACAATGTGAGGGGAGTAAGAGAAAGAGAGCGAAGGCGAGATTTTAAAGAATCGAAAGAAATATGTATTCGGCACACAATCCACTGGGACAAAAGGAGAGTGCCAATGAAGCGCACTTGTCAGATTTGCATTTTAATAAGAATAACCTACCTCGAGTCCCTGAGATGACTGAACGACACCTGATTCATACGGACATTCCTGAACACAGATGCTAGAGTGTTGTTTAGAGCGTGCTGCCTTTCCTTCATTCCGCATTTTGCTTTGCAAAGACAATTCCATGCAGATAAAGCATTGTGTTGGTCTTTGAAACTGCAGGTTATAGGGCACTCTTATTGTAGCAGATGAGTGGGATCTTCATTGACTCCACTTTTATGCTTGCGAGTATGTTTAGAAAGTCTTACTTTGCTCCTGCAGCAGTTGCAGGATTATGCATTTCCTGCTCGACAAATCCTTTTACTTCCACCTGCCGCTGAGGACACTGATTTGTGTATGAAAGAGAGTTATATCTACCACCTAAAATTTGTGGAATTCTTGTATAAAACTTGCAGAACAGGTATATATTATATATGTTGGGTGGCTCCAGAAAAGGCTTTCACACCCATAATAGATCAGTTTCCCCTGAGCTGAGGAGTGACGACCTATTTCCTTTGAAGGGTTCCCCATACATTCCCCATACATTTCCACTGTGAACTACCTACCACTCTCACGGGGAGATATATTGATGTTTTGAATGTATTGGAATATGAAATTATGAAAGCACAGCCTATCTATCTATCTATCTATCTATCTATCTATCTATCTATCTATCTATCTATCTATCTATCTATCTATCTAT
>JAPQRN010000027.1:22832714-22848106 GCA_037367275.1 Coranthus polyacanthus | reverse complement strand
TATCTATCTATCTATCTATCTATCTATCTATCTATCTATCTATCTATCTATCTATCTATCTATCTATCTATCTATGGCATTACCTGTTGTCCGGATAACCAACCATTAAGTGGGCCTTTTACTCAGTAATCTCAAGATTCTTTTTTCTTTCACCCCACACTGCAGAACCTGCCTTTTGAAAGCTCGCTAAAATATGCGGTCTCTGAAATCAGCATACAGTATTTGTCCTTCACACACACACACACACACACACACACACACACACACACACACACAAAAAAACATCCATGTACACAGCTATTTATGCAAGTCACAGAGTCCTTCTGAAGTGCTCCTTTAGAACTTCTACAGTGAGTGAAGATAAATAGCGGATCCAACCTTGTGTACAGTAGAGAAATCCAACCCCCTCACTTAAGATTCTCAGGAATGCGGTGCAAGGGACCGACTGAAGATGACCGGTCAAAAAAAAAAAAAAAGCCTCTCCCATCAGCCAAATTTGCTAACTAATCACAACAACAAGCAGCCTGACACAGGATGATCAGAAGGAATGGGTTGATCTCTTTTCGCATTGCTGATGTGATCAACGGGACTAAAAATATTCACCCGTGGTTCTTCCTCAGGATGTCCTCCTTCTAAAATATTCAGCTTGAACATTTGACAGTCCTGCTGCTGCTGAAAGTGCTGCAGCCCATATTGACTAAGTGCAGACTTCAGATCAGGTCATATGTCAGCAAAATGTTGCTAATTATATCAAAATGTCCTCAATGTTTACTGAAGCCAAGTATTGATGGACCTTACTCTGTGCCATCCTGAAACTGCTGTAGAGAGAAAGAGAGCTGCATGTGTAGGTAGACATACTGAATAAAGTATAAGGAAGTTTATAAATAAATCGTGCATTATCTTTCATTTTCTGTCTTGTACATATACAGTTTCTGTAGTTTTGATACTCTCCAGCTTTAAATGTGACTACTTTTATGCACACAATCAGGATGTTTTAGTGTTCATCATTTATGTCAACCCTCCTCAGAACGCTGTGATCAGTGACATTGTACTTGTGCTCACTTTATCTATCTGACTGGCACTGCAGCCTGCAAAAGGGGTGGGGAGGGTGGGGGCAGAGCAGGGTTGACTTATAAGGCTGACAACGGCTCCATTCATGCGTCTAATTTAAGAGCGGCTGCTGCTCTGTCTAATTAACAATTTACTAGGCCATCAGTCAGCCTCCCCATTGTGGTACAATCAGCGTCAGCGACGTTCGGGCTCCTCTGCGCTCTTTCACATCTGCAATAGGATTAGAACAACCATGCAACTTTCATGGATACACGGACAAAAAAAAGTGGCCATGTTGAGTTCCAAGGACGCGGCGAGAACGACTATGAAACCCCAGATTGAAAAATGACACTGTGCAGCGGAGTGAGAGTGAGGGCAATGTGTTTAGCAAATTAGCAAGCTTTGTGCAGTGGTCGGAACTGCAGCCATATAATGTTATTGCCATGTAAAAGAAATCAGCTGATGCATATTCAGGCCCAAATTCGTGCTGGCTAAGCCGGTTGGTATGTATCACAATTATGGTGTGACCGCAGAGCTGCTGTAACTGCATATTGTATGCAAATTCCTCTTGTCTTTTCTAAAACAATATTTTAGGGGTTGTGCTTGGGAACATTGGTGGGTTTGATCTGCTCTGATGTGCGTAGACATCTTTAAAGGATTATGACACGGTGTCAGAGTGGATTTTGTAAAAACGACATAAATAAATCTCCCCCATAAAGAAACCACCCATCCCACCATTCTTAAATTGCATAACACACATTCATCTCCTCTCCTTGAGACAAAAGCCAACACTTATTGTTTTTTTTACATATGTGTATATCAGGAGAGGATTGTAGGGAGTGAGGGGCGAGCACTATGTTTTCTGCTTGTTGTCCATCCAAATATTCTGACAGTAGAATAATAACCCACAAAACAGATTAAGGACTGGTAATCTGGTGGAATGGTGTATTCCATCTTTATTGCTCTCTGCACATCTTCCTGCCTTAGTTTCCTCTTTATAAATAAATAGAATTTTGTGCGTTTATCCACTTAGTTCCTGTGTCTTGCTGATTAGCAGTGAAAGGCTGGGAGACTGGGATAACCTAGAACGGATAGTTCCAAGGATATCTGAGGCCAGCATGCCTGTGTGTGTACGTGTCTGTGTGTATCAGCGGAACGCTGTGTGTGCGCATGTACTGTATAAACAAATGCAGCTCTACTTGAAGGGCGCGGCCAATTAAAAGACGCCCCTGAAGGAGTGTGCTCATCAGGATGCAGTGAACATAGCAGATCTACTCTCAGATAGCCAGCTCAAGTTTGACACTGTAACTAAGGCACTAATACCACCTCGGCTCTGTGGCACAAAATATTGACATCTTTATCCTTTAGACTTTCAAGCAATCGATGAGAAATATAAGTGCAGTAGTTGATATGATCAGAAATGTATTTAGAATCCAAAGATTTCTATTATGAAACCCCCTTTTTTTCTGCACAAACTGTATCTTACTGCACTGTGTATGGTACCTGAAAATGGCATTTAATTTTATAGGAAATCGTCACTACATATAAAGCCACATGTGAAACAATAACACAAATGAACATAATGATAGCCTTGTAAAGTAATGTAAAAGTTGTTGTATTTAATAAAATACCCATAGACGTCACTAGAGCGTAACAAGTAGCTGATTAAAGCTATTTAATCAGTTTTAATGTTATATATGACAGCTTTAACTACCACATATAACATAAAAATATAATGATTATGTAAGACTGAACTTTTCTTTTATATTTGGTCTCACCAAAGACATTTTATATTATCAAGCAATGTATTAAAAGAGTATGCAAAGCACAATTATATTTTCTCTTTAGGGATTAAAACTCTTTTTGACTGACTTTTTAATTTATTTTTTTAACAGTTATTCTAAATGTTGCTAACAACTTGTAGTGATGCATCCTTGTGAAAATGAGTAATGGGACTAAGAGAAACAGATTCTGTTTAGATGGAACACACATATGCAGTGACAATTTGAAGTGTGTTGTATGTGTGCATTGTTTGGACCCCACCAAATGACTCTTTGTAGTTAACATGCGTTTATCACAGCACACTACTCTTTTGCAGAACCCTCCCTTTTCTTCTGTCGGTGTGATTAGGTCTTTGGGAGCATAATACTGTGTTGCAACTTAACCACATGTTGCTGCCTGCTGCTATTGACCCTGAAATCTTCACCACAAAGGAAGCAATAACCAATCCGTGACTATTATTGACCTCTATTGGCAACCAGAAAGAATTGCAACAACATTAGATCTTAAGAGTCTCCACTTGTTCTCTAGCACAGGTAAAGAGCCTTATTACTCTTCATAGTCGAAAGGTATTGCTCATAGTGCCAGCCTCAGTTGTTAAAGATTTGGAAAAAGTGAATAAATGAGACCAGGGAGACCGGCATTGTCTTGAAATTCAGGCTGAAAGGTTAGAAATGAAAGCTAGAAATCTCAGCAGCTGGCAGGGTAATCAGTGAGACAGCTGTATTGATCAACAACCTTAAGAGCTACAGATATATTGTAGTCATTCAGTACTATGAGGATGAAAAAAAAAAGCTACATATTTGTCCTTGAATACCTTGGAAGAAGGATAGAGGAGCTGCGTTTTTAGTGGCATCCTTGCGCTGACCTTAGTCAATTGAGAGGAAAAAAAAAACCAAACCATAACTCACAAAAATATAAACAACATTCCTTGATAATGGAGTCAACAAAAGTTAGGGTCAGAAAAAAATTACAACCCAGTCACCAGAATAAAAAGTTGCCATTGTACACTTCTGTAAATCACAGATACGCATGTTCTTAATGTCATTTGTCACTGATCTGTGTGTGACTTTTGCATCTTTTCTCAATAGGCAGGAAGTGGTTGAGGTCGATGGCAAATGCAAAATCCAGAACTTTGACACCAAAGGGCGCAATTTGCATTTTGACTGAGTTTTAGGCAATTAAAGCCTTTTGGTTAGAATTAGGAAGATATTGTGGTTTATTTTAACTATTGCTAAATGCATTGGGAGTCATTCTTTTAATCACATCTTTGAAGACTGTTTCTGCGTCAAACCAAGCCCCGGGAGCTTTCCTCAACCCAGTGCTGTCCGTGTGCTTAAACCTAACCATAAAAATCGTTACTTAGATATGAACATAATTTCTGTGAGACATGGTCCAAAAGAGCTATGAAAAGCTTTATAAAGCTGATAAACAAGTTTCTAAGAATGTGTTTTTAGGTTAGATTACACACATCAGTTTGGACGATTAATCGGCGTTGATATATTTTACAAACGATCAGCATCAGCAGAAGTTGGCACCAGTAGTGGCTGAGAGCTAATGCTAGGATTCTCAACTGGGAAACAGGAGAACTAATGGCTCAAAAGATATAAATTCCTCCCACCTAGATTTTTTTTACGGTTCGTTTGATGTTCAGTTCCACATTTCTTGATTAATTACTCTGACTCAGACGTTCAGTTCAACCGTTATCCAGCTTCAAATAAACTGAAAGATAATTTCAGACATGCATAATGCGTTTTCAGTATCAACATTTTTTGGGACAGAGATGGGAATGATACTGGCTGATTAATCGACTATCTGCTCTTCCCGTCAGAAACGTG
This sequence comes from Coranthus polyacanthus, assembly GCA_037367275.1. NCBI lineage: Eukaryota > Metazoa > Chordata > Actinopteri > Kurtiformes > Apogonidae > Coranthus > Coranthus polyacanthus. The sequence continues at coordinate 22,843,439 of JAPQRN010000027.1, read as the reverse complement.
TAACATTGTATTCTGGTGAATAGGTTGAGAAATGCTGGACTTCTCATTCATATTACTTCACTTTGCTGCAGCATCGACGTCGGCGACTGACATTTTGACATGTTATAAAACACCCTTAAACTGGCCACATGATAGAAACATTTCCAGCCTAAGTCACATAACCTTTTCCTAATATATCAGTTATTTTCCCATGGATTCTTTCTATATATTCCTTTGTCTTGTACTGTCTGTCCTTCTCTTTACTGTCTCTTTTTTCCTTAGACAGCCCCATACTCATAGAACGCTACACCCACACACATTATCCCTCCCAGCCCTCCCCTGTGTGCTCATACTGTATACTCCCATACAAACACAAAGATGGATCAATTTCAAATTCCCTTTCAGGATGTGGAAGATGCTACTTCTCATTGTCAGTTCATGGCATGATGTTTGATCCCACCTAATGCCACTATGCAAATCAGCTATTGTTATTCTTTTCTACGTGCAGTCTTTTCCTTATGTCTTGATACTTTCTAAACAATTATCTTGCCACATCAGATGCTGCATTGTGTGGCCTATTTTTTTTTTAAATAGGGCAGAGTTTCTGGCAAGGCATTGCCAAAACAATAACAAAGTTAACTAATTGAAAAAATGCCCTCTTTGTGCAGTGGTTTAACTCCTGAAGAGAAGCTTTTCAGTTCCACCATAATGGTTTTATCCATTCATTTAGGCTTTATTGGCTTTGCTTGGCAGTAGACAGGGAGCAATGGCACCCCGGAGCAACAGCTTTCCCACAGAGGCATTTGATCATATGCTGACTGGGTGAAAAAGAGTAAATTAAAGTCCCTCCTCACTCTGACACTTTAAACACAAGACACGACAGGCCATATTTTCTCTGCCAAATCAGGAGTCTGAGAGATGGATACCAATTAAAACTGCAGCAGGAAAAAAAAAAAACAGACATAGGTGAGTCAAGAGCTTGGTGCTAAATCACAGCGGCAATTGGATGATGAAAACCTGCCTGTAGGGTTTGTGGGACCCAGAGCCATTCTGTGCCAATGAAGGGGGTGTGCACTTGAATTTGCATCACTCTGTGACATATCAAAGAGAATGCACAAGTAGATGTGCCTCTTTGATTTTCCTAGTCGTGAAATGCAAAGTTAGTCTGTAGAAGCACAATAATCTGCAGCTTTCTTACCATAATCCAGCAGTTTTAGCAAAGTAATGAACAAGGAAGAGGCAGAGTGTAAAGCATGTTGCATAAGCTCTCTCTCTCTCTCTCTCTCTCTGTGTGTGTGTGTGTGTGTGTGTGGCCATGTATTTCTTACTTTATGAGGATATAAATCTGTTTACACAGTCACTTGTGGGGCCTCAGCTCCTTATAGGAGTAAAATGCACATCCCCATAACGCAAACCGTTACATTTGAGGCTTAAGACTCGTTTTAAGGTTAGGGCAAAGGTTTGGGGTGAGACTAAATTTCCAGAAAACACATGGAGACGCCAACACGTGTATGTGCTGTGTCAGTGTGTGCAGGGTGTGGCAGGGTGGAGATGAAGGTTTCTCCACAAGCTCTTGATGGAACAAATTAGATGTTACATATATGCACGCACTGCGCTGCTTGTCAGCCATCACACGCCATGTCGGTGCTTCTCTCTCTGTGCTGCATTAAACATGTTTACAGAAAACAGGCAGGCGTGCGAGAACACGCGCACTGACGCCAGGTGCTTCCTCCTCTTCCTCCTCTTCCTCCTCCTCCTCCTCCTCCCTTTTTGCTTCACCTAGCCGTGCACACGCGCGTGCCACTACACAAACACAAACACGCAGAGCCTACGGCACACTCCTGCCAAGAAATTAAATTCTTAGCCATTTCCGGCGGGACTGGGAGTGCATTGCTCGTCCTCATTACAATAGTGCCAAGTCCAGTCGGTGCAAGCTACGAGGCCCAATTTCCTGTCACTTTGGCGGCACCCTGAGTGGGACGATGCCACAAAAACACCAATTATAAGCCAAGGAGCTGGAGAGTAAAGCGGTATTATTGGGCCGCCAAGCGGACCATCTGCAGACTTCATCAAAAAGCTCAGCCCACAGAGTCCAGACTGGCTGAAGCGAATACCCGGGTTAACTTGCGATATCATGCAGAGCATACTGACCAACACAAACACTACATGGCCTCTCACTTCCACACTCGCACTCATCTCGAACTCACACGCACAAAAAAAAAACACAAAAAACACACACAAAGACAGAAAGATAGATATGTTCCTCCGCAAAATCTGATCTGAATTATGGCTCAATTAAGAGCCACTGAGTCAAGGTCGTTTACAGCCGCAATATCCAGAGCAAAGATTATTTCTTAGTCCGCACCAAACAAAAATGAGCAATTTGAATTGTGTAGAATTGATGTTGCAGGAATGTTTTGCGCATATGATCTCTTTAATATGTACCAATTAAACCAAGCCACAAAGGAGCCTGCTGAGTAAACTCCAATTAGGACATCTGATTTATCTTTGTTCTCCACAGAGCACTGACACTACCCGAAGTGGATTTAATCAGTGCGCAGTAACCCAGGCGTATCCTCCAGTCTGCTTTATGTAAAACTTTACAAAGGTGTTTTATTATCTAACGTGTACTCACCATCAATAATAACGGTCTTCATGATTTAGACGGGGGTGCTGTTTAGATCCAAGTCGAATGAATCCCAGCGTATGCGGAGACAGATAGGATATCCGCTGTTTATTGCAATTTATGAGTAATTGCAAATCCAGTGCACGGTGGGAGACGGACAGCCTAAAGCACCCCTGCACCCTTCAAACTTTAGCCGTAGGTCTTCCCGAGTGGAGAGCCACGTCTCCGGCTGCACCCGAGCTCAGTCATTTGGACGAAGGAATAAAAATAGTCAGCAATAAACATCCAAATTGGGATCAGTAGACTCAACACCAGTCGACACCTCCCAAAAATATAGGACGCGCAAACAGCTCCGAAGGAGAGCTCAAAGTGTTACGCAGAAGTGGAGAATCAACGACACAGGCGAAAAATCAGTATTGGATCCATCATTTGAATCGCTGCACATATCCAGTCCGATTACTTGTCCCGCTGTATATTTCCCAAGTACACGGAGAAAAGTGTGTGGATGCGCACGGATGTCGGCCGCACTGGTGCGCGTCAGTGTGCGTTTACCACGGGGAGGTAGAGAGGGAGGGCGGGGCGGAGAGGTGCGTTTGGAGGAAAGAGAGAGAGTGAGAATCCAGAGATGAATGTTTTATGGGTCTGTATCACGCTGCAAAAAATATTCGTCTTCAATATTAAAGTGGAATTTTCATATCAATCAAGGCGTTAATCTACAACGGAGGTTGTATCTGGTTATATCCTGTCCGGTTTACGATATCTATAGTTATGCACAGAAAATCCCGCACACAGATGTAAAATTTAATGAAGAATAAGTTATTTCATATAACTGATGACAGACTTTCACCAGAACAAGACTGAATCGGAGACCTAATGGCTTATTCAGAGAGACATTTCTTGCAGCGCAGGGCTGCGCTCTAATGAATGTTTTATTTGCAGGGGGTGGTGGGTGGGTTGGTGCTGATGGTGAGTGGGTAGGAAGGTGACGTGAGGCGAATCTATTTGGATCGGCCACGGTCAGGCACGCACATGCATACGAAAACAACCCCCAAAAGACAAGAGTGCAGGCCTGCTGCTGGGACCTGCGCGCTTCCTCCCGGAGAGGACTGGACAATTTGATGTCGTAGGCGGAGTTGTTAAAGACAGAAGATGCAAAAAAAAAAAAAAACTTAGGAAAAAGACTTCAGTTCTTCTTGGTTGACCGGGCAGAGAATAACACAATGACCTGGGACTGCCGGGAATTAAATACGTTAAAATATTTGTATGTTTTCCGTTTCAAATTGTATTATTATTTTTATCACTTCTTCCTCCTCTTTCTTTAGTCGGGCAGACATACTGTATGGGTTAAATAAATTCCAATGTGCCTGAAAGCAAAGCATGTTGTTGCAAATAATCCATTCTATGTACATGCATTTGATGTGATACAGGCTGCTTTGACAAAGTGATTGCACTATTGAGCAGCATGGACACACTCTGGCTACGCTGATTGGACCGAAGACCAATTCAGCGTTGCTCTCCGGTCTGCAGCTATGCTGAGTTTGTTGAAACCCAGGAGGATTGGATTCACAGCAGAGTGCTATTATCTTTAGGTACCACACGCCCCCTACCGGCGGAAATAAAAATAGATATTCAGCACCATGGACAGAGACATACGGCTCTCTTCTGGCAAATGATTCTCTGCTTTCCTGTGAAACAACAAGAAATGTACAGTATGTGTTGATAAGATGATGCAGGAAAAGAGTTGAATTGTAGACACTATACTTTTTCCTTTTTTTATTATTTGAATATGAAAATTAATCAGGGAAAGTTTCCAAATTGTGTGCCCTTCACTTGGAATAGCAGCTTAGCTGTTAAATATGGATACAAACAGACAATCCCAGCTTTTCTGAATTATGAGGCTCACTGGAACAGGATCAAATGCTTGCATTAATTGTGGTATAGTATGCAGGCTGAGACATGAAAAAGCCAAGGGATTACAATAGGGAGCAGGTGAATGGAAACAACAACCAGGTGGGTGGTGTAGTCTAGTGGAATGGTGGTACGTGCAGAAGGCTAATCCCAAGTGCACAACTACCACCAATACTGAATCACACCATCAGTATGTCAGTGAGCTCCTCGCTTCATATTTGCTCACAGTGGAGACCGCCGTGGCCAGATGGCCAGTGGAGACACAGTCCAAAGCTGCCTGCCGACCTGCTGCGAACGAGGTCACCCTGTAAGGAAAGGAAATGCTGTCACCTCTCACAGTCGTCTCTGTCTTTCATGCATCTGAATGCATTCATAAGAGGCAAAGACGTGTACATAATCCTGTCATGCATTTGTATACTGTGTGTCTGTGTGCCCCGGAGGCTTGTATGGGAGACAAAGTAATGTTTTATAAGCCTGGAGTTTTATAAGCCTTTCACAAGAGAAAATACATTTAATCATGACTAGTTATCACTACTAATAACAAGATAGCATTCAAACGGTATAATCATATGCTGCAGCAAGTGTATTCTGGATGAAACCTGTTCTAAAGACGTGTCCATAAAGTAGCTGGAAAATCATTTTTGTATTAGTAAGTCTTAGCAATCTTAAAATAGCTTAGTTTAAAACAGAAATAAACAGACATGAACATGGTTTGCATATGAAAAAGCTCTTAATTAAGTCGCAGAGTATAGTGTTGACATGATCACCAAAATTGGCCACAACAAGACATTCCCAGTGTTCCTAAATATATCCTCAGCTAGAAAAACAGTCATTTGGCTCAGTGGTTAAGATGTCTCCTTGTGCCAGGAAGCAAGGGTGCACTGTAACTGATTACGATACCTCCTCCAGCTCATTATACAACATGCCCACTCACTCCTCAGCCCTCCGCTCATTCCATTATAGTATATCACAATGATATGCGCCAGCAAGTGAAAAGGACACAGGTAAATTGTCATGGGAGCTTTGAGGCTGGAGGCCTTGCACAACGAGTGACTGTAAATTAACTAAGGGTGGATCATTGCCATGCGAATGGAAAAAGGAGATTGGGGATCTTTAATTCATGACAGTAATGAAATGAGTCAAGCTGTTGAGTCTCAAAGGCTGCAGATCCCTAGGCTGAGGCTCTACTATTCTTTTCATCACAAGTCAGACGGATCAAAAGGCGAACGGGGGCATAAATGACTTCCTTTGGTAATGGAAAAGTTAGTTGTGTCCCACTGCCAAAAGAGCTATGGCAAGCCCGGCGTTAATTACAGTATGAAAGCAAGATAAACCTACTCACTTTATTTTACAGAGTGACAGTAGGTAGTTCAGTGACCACGCACGTCATCTCTATTGTATAGTGCAGATGTCAAAAGTCCAGGAGTTCAAATCCATAAATCCATTACATCAAGTCTGACTGTGGCATATTCATTTTGACCGAGCATTCCTCATCTCTTCCAAAGTCCTCCAAGGTATGTAAATATTCAAGACTGCTACAAGAGATACAGCGTTTTGCCTTCATAACACATTCTCTACCGCATTTAGCCATTGCTACTCCATAGCTGAGCAGGAATAGAACATTTGTCACTTAAGGCAATACCACTCTTTTTACAACTTTTTTTCCCCAGCACCACAGCTGTGGTGGCTGTGGAGGATCACATTTGAACTGAATTTAATAGGACAAAAAAAAAGTCAGAAAAGGGAGAGAAAAAACAAATCCTCTGTGAATTTCACATTAGGTGTTTATGAAACATGATCAGTAGCACCATCTCAGCACTATTCATTTCACTAATCGTTAAGAGTTATTGTTATTGGCCTCTTAACAACATCCACACCTTTAAACATAAAATGAGTAAAAAACGATCCATAAAATGATCTTAAAATTTTAATAGAAAACAAAAGCACGCATTTAAAGAATAGTGTTGTAAAAAGAAGCAGATAGAAAGTAATGTAGTAGATAAACGGACACATAGTCATATACAGGTTCAAGTGTGTGTCATATTGCTAAAATAGTAATTTCCTTTATATTATGGCGTCATTTATTTCACCAATCATTAAGACCTAGTTTTATTGGCCTTGTAACTCCAAACAATATCCTCACCTTTAAAGAGATACATAAAAAAAATTAAAAATGATCCATAATATAAGTCTTAAAATGTTAAGAGAAGACAATATAACACATTTAAAGTAATTGCCAAGTAATGTCAAATAAATAAGCAGAGATACAGTCACAGGTTTAAGTTTGTGAAAATATACAGTAACACGTCGTATTAGTATACATACATTCATTATTAACTAGTTGCTTATTAGTAACATAATATGTTACTAATATTATTAGTAACATAAGAGCCAATAAGTCATAATAAAGCACTTATTAATGACTTATTCTACATGGTTATATCCAATAACTAAAGCTACGTTCACACTGCACATCTTTTCGCTCACATATGACTCTAATCTGTTTGGTTTCAAATCTGACCTCAGTCTGAACAGTTAGATCTGAATTCACGCGACTCTAGGTTGAGATTTGTCACAACTCAGGACTGGAGGGAACCACTTAAAGACATCAAAGTACATCAAAGGAGCCGAGCCTCAAACATCTACAGCAGTAAAATGCAACGTACAGTAATATGAATCCAAAAACATCATACATAGTAGTAAAATACTGACAGGGAGCACTGACTACTTGACAATACTTAAATATTTTTACTTAAAAGTGAGGTTTGGAATACACAACTTTTACTTTAGTTGTAAATGTTTATTAGTACTTTTCCTGAAGGAAATGGTCTGAGCACTTCTAACACCACTGCTTTTTTCAGAATCTGATATTGGCCACATTCAAAATAATAATAATAACAATAATAATAATGTGAACAGCCAAGCAAAACAAATCTGATCTGAGTAATAAATCTGAATGGAACACTAAGGCTTGCAGTATGAACGCAACCTAAGAGTTTTCCCTCAATAACCTCTTAGTTACTGCTTATTAAGGAAGTTGTTGTACATGAATGACTTTCTATCAATATGCAGTAAATAAGAGGTTGTCGAGGGAAGACTGGTAGTTAGTTAGTAGTAGAGAGTAAGGCAAGTCCTTTATAATGCCTGATAAAGAGCCAGTGTGCTACTAATATATATGGGAATAAGCACGTAGTTCATGTTAGCAGTTAATGATGACAGTGAAAATACGTAAATAGAAAGACTACACACCTGAAAGTCACGGAAGTGACGTCATCATAACTTTCTCCCTCCACAAACTGCTCAGAGCTGCAGAAGACATCTCTGCATCTGTCAATATGACCAGACTTGTAGTGATTTTCACCTCTCTGAAAACTTTTCCACCTCCTTCTTCAAAAGCAAGGCTGTTTTTTTGTTGGTGACATGTTTCCTGGGAGATGAGAGATGCAGTCCACTGAGCCACTTCATACAAAACTCCATGTTGCTTTACTATCTTTACAACAAACTGGGACTTTTTGACTTGCAAAATGATATTTTAAATGGACAAGCATCATATGTGTAGTTGGTAGCAGAATTCAAACAGGATCAAAAAATGATTTGTCTGTCATCATAGAACGCAATTCATATTTTTTCCAAAATAAGGTCCCACGGGGCCCACCAGAAGGGGCGGGACTTCGCCTGTCTATATAAAACATTAGTGAATATACTTAACATTGAACCTGACTATTGAAAGGTAGTCAGAAGTGCTGGATGCCATAAGCAAAATTTAATTATTAGTCATTAACTTTACTACTGCTATTTAATTACCATTATGTCTAAATATAATTATTTTCTAAGTGTAAAGTAAAACACTTTGAGAACATTGTCAGTTTTCAGATTGCCACACTGATAATGAATTAAAATTGCCCTTAAGGAATAGAATCCAATCACGACGATGTATTCCCCTTCCCAGTGCCATTACTCTGTGCGCCAACCATTTCTTATTTTTATTTATTTATTTTTCTCTCTTTCGCTGTTAGTCTTCTTTCTTCCCCAAACTTGCAGGACAAAGAGTTTGTGCTGCTCACCCAGCTCTTGCTCATTAGGCCTGGGAGTCAGATATTAATTCTGGCCCGGGTGAAAACCCTGTCGCCATTAAGATCGTGTGACAGCTCATTTTCTTTGGTGGCCTGCAGAAGACAATAGCAGTGATGGAATTGTTTTTTCCAGTCTGTAACCTCATTAACTCATTGGAATAAAGACAATGTGGAGTTGTTTGCATTAAGCTGTAATTATGCTGATTCACTCAGTTTCTTCCTCTCTCACTCAGTCCCTCTATTCTCTTCCCATTTGCCGTTTTAATTAGATTCTCCTCTACTCAAACACTGACAACGTGGACAATTTTGACTCATGAATTAAGTGCCCACCCATCACTTCCTATATGGATTTGAGTGCCATGCGTGAGATGAGAGCGAAAGGGGAGAAAGGGAGGCAAGGCAGACGATGACAGAGGGCCCCATGCAAACATGCCATACGTCTTCACTAGTCATATATTACCTGGCTTGACAAGGCTACATTCCTTGAGACTGTCAGTTGGTTGGAAAGGACAAGTATGCGGAAATTTATTCTCCTGCAACTTCGTGTGCTCAGTGACCTGACCTTGATTTTCTCCCTGCCTTTTTTTTTTTTTTTTTTTTTTTTTGGTAGAGAGGTAGCTGGAGAGGAAAAAAGAAAGAAAAAAGAGACAGAGGGAAAGAGTGATGCTTGGATGAACACAGGCTTTGTGCATCTGCCTCATGTGGATTTGATTTGGTCTTGTCTACCGGGTGATAGCATATGTCAGCCATGACTTCTTCCTGCTGCCCTTTTCAGCCCACAGCAGTCTACACTTACACTTACAAATAAAGTACATTATAATATGCCATATTTTTGCATTAAAATGTCTAAAAATGACTAGGTCTGTTTTATATATTTTGTTGATGTGACATTCAGAGAAATACATAATTTTATTCTGCTTATCCCACCGTTTCATTTGGTCGCCTGTCACTGGCTTCACATCCCCTTTAGTAGCGTTAACGTGGCTTGTGGCTGTTTCATTAGAATGAGATGACATAGCGTGAATATGCGTCACTAAACAAGATGTCAATAAATATTTAAAGGCTCAATATGTAAGATGCACATGGGCTTACATGAAGTCTGTTGTTATTGTGCTCATAAGAGTGGATTTTGTAGGGACGTACAGGGATTTGTCCCCACCAGTATTTAGAACATGTGTATTTGTCCCCACAATAAAAACATGAAAAAAGCAAAAAAATGCCATAACTCATATACATTACAGTGGATTGTTTTTTTCTTCTGGGCTTTTAAATGTGAATATGAATTATGAGGTCATACAAACACTTTTGGACTTTTTGGACAAACTTTAACACTCTCTAATAACTTAATAACTTTGACAAACTATCTGCAGGATTTTCTGATTGGTAGATTTCACTTTGGATGATGAGAACAGGGAAGGATGCTCCTATCCAGTCTGTCTGCAAGATAGAAAGCAGAAAAGTCACCTGACCAAAACCTCCAATCAGGATCACTGGTAAAATTTTGAAGAGCAAAACCTGCTATCTGCATCAGCAGCAGCCCTAGCTGGAACTTTGGATGTCTCTGGTATGTAAACCTCTCTAAATTACTGTCAGATTGTAGTAATGCATTGTTTTCTAAATCAAATGTGTCTTAATGATAAGAATAATCTAAATTGTGCAGGATACCATATTAGCACCCAGTGGTGAAACTTTTAGCACACAACTCACAAGGGATAATGCTTGAAAGAGCACTGTAGAACGTCTTGATCTCAAAATGAGCATAACTGAGCACTGTAAATGAGTGTAATTTTATAAATACCATGTTTGTTAGCTTAACTATTGCTAGGTAAAAACCTCTTATCTGCATGTATGTAGATAGGAGGTTTTGGCGTTGAGCATTTTGAACTTGTGGTTGGAGGTTGTCATGCTGCTTTGATGTGAACATCATTATTGTGATCTCTTATTAATTGAAGTTCAACATTGCCACACCATGGCAACAAACAACAACAACCCTGACAGGTCAGGCAAAAAGAGGCCTCTGTCCAGGGGAATGATAATGATGGAGATGGCTCTCAAGAAAAGCAAGTATTGGTATTGATGCATTGTTGGGACCAGTTTGAGTGTTATGACATCATAATGGGAGTAAATGGGGATATTTGA
>JAPQRN010000027.1:22820173-22832614 GCA_037367275.1 Coranthus polyacanthus | reverse complement strand
GACTGCATGGGACCCTGACACAGCCACCACTTCAGCCAGCCACCCAGTGACTGCATGGGACCCTGACACAGCCACCAGTTCAGCCAGCCGCCCAGTGACTGCATGGGACCCTGACACAGCCACCAGTTCAGCCAGCCGCCCAGTGACTGCATGGGACTCTGACACAGCCACCGGTTCAGCCAGCCACCCATGGGAGTCTGAAACCACTGAGGTTACTCGAAGTCCACGCTCCATAGGAGCCAGATGCCATCATGGATGCAGTGCTGGTCAAATCAGAAACAAGGGACAACAGCAATGTGAGAAAATTACTGATGAGCAAAGGCAAAAGATCTTCACAGATTTCTGGAAAATGACGTGGTTTACGTGTCATCACGGATTGAAACATGTCCTACAAAGCGACATACAACAGGCGGTCCATCTGGGAAAAACCAAACATATAAGTATAGACTGCAGGTCAATAACACGCAGGTACCAATTTGCCAGACAATGTTTCTGTCCACACTAAATATAACACTAAGCGTCCATGAATGGGCCAAATCAGACACAGGCATACACCAGGCACAACAACAAATGGCATCTAGGAGCCGCAGTCACCAGGATGTTCACGTCATATTGTAAATTCATTTTTTCATCATTGTTTTCCAAGAGCACATACTGAAGTACTGCAAGTTGACAAAGTCTTGCCATTAGTTACTTTACTTTTTTGTGCTGAAGTACATAGTGATCACCAGTGAACATTATTTTGTTCAATTGGTTCAGTATTATTGGAGGTGTTTGAATAAAATAATACAGATGGAATTCCATGCAACTGTTTGGAGTTGAAAATTCATGTTATTGCCTTTGTCATTATTTGGTATTGCAATCACTGAACATTATGGGAAACATCCATTCACATTCATTTCCAGTGGACAAAAAAGCAAAGACACTGGATTTAAAGTATTTCCCACTTAATGAATTCTGATGCTAGTATACTACTATGTAGGAACTACTATATTAACTGCACTGGCCCATCCTTTTACCTGAAAACAAACTTAGTTTCATTTGTAATTCAATTTTAACTATTAACTTAATTTAGAGCATTGTTTTGCAGAACCTCTTCCAACTTGGACCAAGAACAAAAGCTCCTATCTGCACTTTGTCAGGCACTAATACCTAGTCTGTATTGTTAACATAAAATATCATAACATAGTCCAAAAACAGCGTATTATTTATTGGATACCCTTGACAAATGGCATTCTACAAGAAAACAAAAGTTTTTTTTTTAGTTTTCTCAATAAAGTACATTTTTCAGATAGGAGGTCTTGTGTTTCGGCCATCGTTATGGTCAAAATGTGTTGTAGATCTAGTTTAGAGTCAGCTTCAATGTTCTTACAAACATTGCAAACTACAGATATGTGTGATGTGTTTTGAATGAGCAAAAAGTTTTCAACATGAGCAGAAATCCTGCTGAAACACTATTAATGTCATTATTATGTGTTTGTTTGTTCTGTGCTGCAGAAAAGAACAAGTCTAAAGTCTTAGGTCAGTGTTTTTGGCAATAAGATCTAATGACTGTGGAGACATTTCATTCAGAACCATGAACAGATGAAAAATCGGTGGATCTTTTGCATTCACACCAAAATAATTAGGCTGACAGCATGTTTGTAATGTGTTCTCTATATACCTTGAATGTGTGTTGTAATTTTCATGGCAATGCATTCAATAGTTGTTAAGATACTTTAATATTGACCAAAGTGGGGGAACACTTCTACTGACTGAAACACATTACGACAGCCAGATGGCTAAAAATTGTAATGTTGGCCATATGGTGATGTTGAACTTTTGTAGGCTGAGTGAAGACTCACTCATAAAATCATTTTGTAAGAATAAAAGCAACTACTTCCAAATGTATTCTATCCTACACTTATTACACAGCTCTTAATTTTTAAAGAACTTTGTCGCTTGAAAGGCCGTCATAAATTTGTAATTATTTATTCATAAAGGACAAGGGTTTATGGCTTGAGTGTATGGTCACTGCAATAGAAAAAAGGCAACGCTTTATGTGCTTGTGTGTGCTTGTGTGTGCTCTGCTTTTTAAGCAGGCGTTGTGTACCAGAACAATTTGCCAATTTGACTTGACCTTAACGAAGAACAACTGAGAACTAGTAGTCCTACATAACTACTTCAGGTTCACGCGGGTCAGATCAAAAGCCTGCTAGGTGAGCTGACAAACACCAGTTCTCTCTGTGTTTCCTATATCTTAAAGCCATCTCATTCCAGATTTAGGGGTCTAATACCACACCAAAGCCGATTACACACCGTCTTTAAATCGAATTAGGTAATTCGCCTCACTTCACTCAGTGTAATTGCTGTCATCAACCTCACTTCCAACTGCACCCCGCTCTTAACATGAACTAATTGATCTGGCGTATGTTAGTTAAACCACGCAATCTACTTCTTTTAAATCTGCTTTAAAGGCAGATGACTGTTATGCTGCCTACATATAACATCAGTTAAAAAGGAAATGGTTGAAACACTACACTTGCCTCAATTCCAGCCATCAAATTATTAAAGGAGTCTAGTAGATTCCAGTCTGTTTTTGGTTTCTGTTGTTCACAAGCCGAGTGAAGGCAGATCTCATTGTAGTCCTGAATCAGATTGGATTATGAGCTTAGTGTATTTTTTCTGTTCTCTCATTGTATTAGTCTTGGGGACAGCATCACAAGGAGTGCAATGATGCAGTGCTATTTCCCAGCACAATCAGATTTGTTGTGTTCTTCAAGACAATTACCGTCTAAAGTCATTCCATTTCAGCAAATGTAACATGATACGGCACAAAGTTATTTCAGAGAGTTTTATCAATTGATGATCTTTCAATCCACTGGAGTCCGATATTAAAATTCAAATGCAGTCCCTGACCACAGTTACTGAGTTTATGATGTGAGATCATATAATGAGATCTTGGTACTCCCTAGATATATAGATGGTATCATACTGCGACATCAATAATGTGTGGCACACATGTATTACGCAGTGAAAGACCAAGATTGATACAGTCCGATGGCATCTCCATGTTCGAATTTAAATGTGGTCTGCTGTTAAATCTTTCAGAATAATACCATTTGCTGCGAGATATTAAGATTCCATGAAAATACATAATCAATCTTACAACAAATCTTTTTTTTCAAAGCTTACAAAACACGATAAGACATGAGCATCAAGATTGGATGCCCATAGCTGTAAAATGAATGACCCCTGCACAATGATTAACCACAAAAAACATGCAATATTTCTCAGATTCAGTAATCTACTGCCAGTCTGGCTTGCAAAGTTCATTTTCTTTCAAAATCCTCTCTGACCGCCAAAGAAATAAAAGCCTCTTAGTAGTACATATAAATATACATAGTTTCCCTAGAAATACTGTGCAAATCGTTCTTATCCATTTCACAGAGAGTGAAAGTAAACTTGACTCAAATGAATAACAAATGAGGGAGATTTAAAGAACCTGCCCATGTACAGGGGGGCTTCAAAGTAGCCCTGAACAGGAAATGAAAGCGAAAGCTGAGCTAACTTTGAGCCTGCCAGGAAGCATCTCCTCGCTATGGCAGCTTTGCCTTTAAAGCTGATGGGAAATCACAAGGGGTTTTGCCTGAGGACACTCTACAACAAACAGGAAGATGGTGAATCCAACGTCTTGCTAATGGCAGTAACTCTAGTTTGCATTTCACAATGGGCAAAGCTACTGTCTTTCCCACTGTACATTGCTGTATCTATCCAATGCCAATATTTACAATCAATCCACTCCATGTGAAATAATGACTCATAAAAGATCCCTCAAGGAGAACATGGTATTATACCAGGTGCGCATGAGGCATTTACCGCCATAGTGCTCTGCATTAATGAACAATAGATTGAAATCCATCACATTAGTCATAAGAAGCAACAGTCTCCTGTCAAAAATAATGATCTAAATAGTTTAGGGTCAGCAGTGTTGGAAATGTTGCAGGAGATGTAATATTGTACATAATTAAATGACAAAATAAATGTAATTGTAATCTGTTATAGTTAGTTAAATGCAATTAAATGACAGGGTTTGAGGCTGAATATATTGCTGTATTGTATACTGCTTTTTTTCCTCTGTGTCCAGGCATGCTAGTCATCAAGGCCAGTTTGAGTGCAACACTATCAAGTGTAGGATGGCTTGCAAGGAGCTGTCTCTACGTCTAGAAGGCTGCATTCATTTGACAGAATGCACTCACACTCATTGTGCATTGAGCATTGTTTTTGATTGGTTCTCTTGTTTTAATGAGTGGCAACCTGAGTCTGCTCTGTCAGGCCGTGACCAGCAGATCAGTGATGGAAATTCAACAATATTTTCTTTCTGGAGTCAGAAATTTCTCTAACATTACTGTACTCGTAATAGTTTGACCGTAGTCAAGTTAAGTTCTGTTGAGAAGTTTACACTACCTGATTTGAACTGATATTTTTATTTATATTGTCCAATTTAAAACATTTGTTAAGTAATCCAAAAAGTAACCAAATGTAATACGTTACATTATGAAGTAGTAATTAAAATAGTTACACGAATTATTACATTTTTAACAGGGTAATCTGTAACCTATTACATTTGAAAAGTAACCTTCCCGATGCTGAGGATCAGCTATAGCTGATATATTCTCACCCAACCATGTTTAAAACGTTTCTGAAAAAAGTAAAAGTGGCCGATGTCTCACAGTCTGTGACATCCTTCACATGTCTTGAAGTCACAAACTCGAGTCTTTGTGATCATCTGCAGAACCAGGCGTCACACAGCGGTGGAGGAATTCCTATTGTTCACTGGTAAAACATTTCATTAAATGTGTAATTTTAAACTCCACCAAATCTCTAAAATTAAGAGCATGCGAGTTTCTAAATAAACTGGTTCATGATAGCTCTGTTTACAGTTCTTATTGCTCTTTTCTGCAGTGCAAAAATTGGATTTGTGATTGTTTTATACGCAGTTCAACTATTACAGAGGTATGGCACACTAAAATAAGACATCAATGTTAATATTATGAAAATATGCTTTTAATTTTAACTTTTAATTAATTTATAAAAAAAAATTATAGCTGAAAATGCTTGAAATTACTCTACGTCATGAAGTTTGTATTAAAAAGTCAACACCAACGCCTTCTAATCAGGCCACGGTGACCTGAAACCGGTTGTTGGTTCTTGCTCTGTTCAGAACCACCAGACTTCCTTGAAAAAAAACAGCAATTTTACCTCATGGAACCTCTGTCTCGAATAGCTAGTTTGTTTGTCAGTTTGGATAAGAACTAACATGATAAAACACCAAGGTCACACATCAAGACAAGTGAGCTGGCTGATGGAGGCGGTGGTTCTGCAAGGTGCTCCTTCAGGGCTTCAGTTCCCTGTCAGAAACGACTGTCTCACTGCAAGGTAAAGCAGTGAAAATGTTCTAAATATAGCATACAATTAAAGTGACGTTCTTGGTTGGCTTCTTTTAGATGCCAAAGTAATACCTGTCACAGACATCCGTGCCACCTCCCTCAGTCTCTTGCCGACTTTTTAGCACTTTTCAAAATCATGCAATTAGGCTCCGAGCAGGCATTAACTTACACTTTAAGGATTGTGCTGAGCTGGGAGCTGTACAGCAGTAATGAATTTTAATTTACTTTTGTTTTGTACAGTAGTTTAATGGACCACAACATTTGTTTCTTGCTTTGTTAGGGCACATAATATCAGCACAAGTTAAATTGTGGGAGCTGAATCCTAAAAGCCACTGTCTTTCTGCGTTCCCTACTTTCTGCTCTCAAAAGCTTACATTTATGGTACTAATCGCTTGTTGCGTCAGTAGATTAGGGCTGGGCATCAGCTGCCTATAGAGTAATAATTTGTGGGTGATGGTTGCTTAATGTTCACAGAAGCTTATGATTGGGGTGAAGCTGGTTCAAAAGGGAATCACAAGGGGAAACAGTGGGGGGGAGCAGTTAATAACTAACACCCTCCCCTCCCTGCATTTAGCATAGTGGTGCCCATGGTCAGCAGACTCGTACTGCCAAAAAATATGCATGTATGTGTAGTAATGAGGGAAAAACATGTTAATTGAAAAAATAAAAGGTTCAACAACTACAACTGTCATTTACGCTTGTAGTTATTGTAATAATGAGATGATCACAGTTCAGGTGGTATTAGATACAACATGATGAGCTTAAAGCTCTAACTTGAGAGCAAAAGATCTGGCAGCTGTCTCCATGTAATCCCACTGCTAAGAGCTCCCACTTTGTCTCTCTGCAGGCTTCTAGCCCTGGGCTACTGGCTATCTTCGCAAAAGGTCAGGAGGAACCCTCTGGGCTCGTGAAGACAGGCCAATTAACGCACTCGCACTTGGAAACCTGCATTATTTATTCAAGATCCCTCCTTAGGACGAGAAATGGAATGAGGGAGGAGGTAGGGAGGATGTAGGAAGAGATGAAGGAGATCAATGGAAACGTGGAGTTTAATTACCGTCAGCTCGGCAGGCCATCTTCACAGGACTAAATCTTTGGCAAGGGCTGGTGTAAACAGACCGACAGCAGCCGAAGCCGGTATCTGTGTTTCTGACATGTTTCACTATTCACAGTGGTGTTGTGTTTAACAGCACTTAGATCAGGGTGAGAGCAGTCCTACTTGACAAGGCCGACACGCTTTATGATGAATAATGAAAGAAGTGTTTTCGTCAAAAGCCCTTAATTGGCTTAAAAGAGAAAAACCATTTGCATGGAGTTTGAAAAACCTCCCTTCTTGTCAGGATGTAATTGAACATCCTCTGTAGATAACTTTCCAGTCATGATGCACTTACAGCATCACTAAACACAAAAGCCTTAGCCCGGCTCAAGGATAAACACTTAGTTTCACACCAAGTGAAGGAAATGTGATTAAGTCCCTACATCTACACATCAAGCGATAAACATCATTAGATGGAAAGCACCCCATCTAATTTGTTGTGATGTGCCTGTGATGTCATGATTGGATGTGCTCTGCTAAATGAGAGAGAGGCAATTCCAGTTAGTTTGGAAAAAAACACTTTGATTAATCATGCCATGTTGCTGACTGCAATTACACTGTGATAATGAAACAGGTTATTTCAGGCGTGATTCACACCAGCTGTACAGAGAAAGTATACAGGATAAATGTAACGTCTTAGATCTTAGTGTCTTCTGCAAAATAGACAAAACCACTTACATAGCATGCTGACTATTCACAGCATGTCAAAATAGTTCAATAAAAATCTCTTCAAGTGAGAAATGTTTTGGTACATTTTGGTTTTCCATAATTGCATACATTCTTTATGTACATATATATTCATGTAAGTAGTGTTTTTTTTCTGTGATGCTATGCAAAATGGCAATCGCGATCCCCTTTGAAGACATAGAGAAGGTACATTGCTCTCTAGTTGTTAAGGCTAGTGAGTGATCTATTTCCATGACATCAAAGCCTCAGATATGTTAACATGCTGTTATGCTGAGATGTTATGTCTGTAACGTCTCAAGGAGGATTTGTATACAAAGTGTCACAGATAATTAAATTCATAGCAAATCTTCTTCCTTGAAAACATTACATAACTGTTTGTTACAATTTGTTCAGTTTAACTGCAGTATTTTTACTGTAATTAATGAAACAACTTGACTTTAAAGGACATTTTTCTCAGGTTGAAATTTTAAAATGACACAGATGCTGATCGTGACTGTGTTTGTTGATTTCATAATGAAATCTAATTTTCGAAATAATAGATGAAGTAGGATGACATCTAAAGACCCTGATGACAACCCAGTGAACTGTGGCAGTATAATATGCTGGCACAGCATTTGAGAGCAGGGACCACCAGGTACTATCAGATTCTATTTCTATTTCTAGTACTTACAATTTAAAGTTTTCTCCTCCATTGTTGCCTCGCTCGTAGCTGCAGTTGTGCAAACCTTTCTATATATATATATGTACAAATTTTACTGTTTCATATGTGTGAATGTATATCTGTATATGTATCCAAAGGAAATAAACATGTGTTAATGATATAGCCTTATATGTAATATATATGAGAACATTACTCTTGTGCATATGTTTTACATTTGCTTTATAAGTTGAATTTTTGGCTTAAACACAGTGGTTCTGTTGTAGACAGTCGGGCCAGATGGCTTCTAAATCCAACCTGCTCACCTGGACAGGTGTGAACACAAGAAACCGCTGGAAGGAAACTCACTAGACCCCTTTAATGTTCACCTGTGATGCACAGACTCCCCCTTGACCTGAGGGCAGATACATAAAAGTGAGCATGTAAGCAGGAGGGCAGGTTCTTGACCACCACCCCCCATGTATCGACCACCAATAACACAGCTGGTGGTCAGTACACTCACACCCAATTAAAGGCTCCTTCCTGAACACACACAGTGCTGTGGGGTAGCCTAATTTAATCACTTCCTTAGAAGCATTTCATACAATGGACATATGTATGGACTACGAGTGCATATGTGCTGGTTCATGTATTCACTGATACATTTTATTACATCAGGTTTTATTAAAAAAGGTTGCTAAGAGTTTCAAGCATTAGAGAGCAGTGTTTCACTGAATAAACGTGTGGAACGTAACGTGTTGTTGTAGATTTGTATTTAAGTAAATCATCTTAACCATTGCAATAGTATTATTATATCTTTTTGTGTGTTTGATCACAGTGAAAACACTAAAATGTCTGCACCATCTGTTAAGGTTGGTTGCTTAAGATTTGAATCAATTTTATGAGCACTTCACATGCCCTGTGAAATATGTGGAATATGAACACAGGTTTAATCCAAAGAAACCTTTGATATTGTTTAGACATAGAAAAGAACAGAAATGGCAGTGAACACTCACTGCCATTATTTATAGGATCACAGTACTTAATGACATTTAAAAAAAAAACTTATAGGAACTAATGTAAAAGAACCAAATTGCTTCATGGATGTTCTGTGAAAGTTACGATAAATATTAAGGGCATTTCTATCCTCTCTCTTTGTGATGCAAATCACATCAATTTGCATATAAAAGGCTTGGGAGAAAACAGTGAGATTTTGAAAAAGGGTCAAAAATATCGCAGTAAATCCTTGACTGAGGTGGAAAAAGTTTGATGTATCAAAAATACAAAAGGCGGAACGGTACAGTGGGAACAGATTGTGACTGCTGAGGGTGCTCGTGTAGCTGGCGGGTGGGAGACACCGGCTATGGGATGCGGCGGTGGTGGGGTGTAAATTGTTTTGGATAAAGGTATCAGCAAAATAATTAGCGCAATTCTAAAAACATAACTTGATGGTAGGTTGACAATTTTAGTCACTGATCCTGTTTGAATACGATCCTTTTTCCCCACTATGCTTATGGCACTGGTATGATTTTACTTTCCAGTCGATTTGACATTATACAGCCTTTTTGATCATCCATCTCAAATACCCATAACCATGTTATTACCAATAACACAACAAAGCAATGTGCATTAGTGCAAAATATCCATTGAACTGAAGTGGCTACTATGTTCTTTAGACCAAACAAGTGGGCGTTAGTCATTAGTCACTGCTGGGCTGCTGTTGATTTTTCTGTGTGTGTGGGTAGGGGATGTATATTATGAGATTACCGCACTGATCCTCACATCCTCGCAGTTATAATTAATACAAAACTGCAGGTTGGCTGAAAGCATGCTGGCTTTTAGTCCATGCAAACTCTCTAATGTACCCTTCCACAAGGTTCTTTAGAGTGCTTGTTCTTTTTCTGATTAGCCTTCTAAAGGTCTGTAATGAGATGTCTCGGAAAGAAGGAAGCAGACTGATGTACGCTGTTGTTGTTCATTTATTATATAATAGAAGTAATGCTTTGGTCCAAGACTTATATTAGGCATTTAAGTGATTGATGGCTTAAAATTCAAAACTCACAAGGGATATACATTGGAGAGGACGTAAAGTGAGGTACGCTCCCACTCCCAGCTGACACTTGGTCAGGGCGTCAAGTGCCATTTTTCAACACGTGGGGTAGGTATCATTTTTTGACACGTTGGCTGGTGGGTTAAGGTTAGGAAAAAGGGATCTAAAGGAGCTAAAATAAGAAAGATGAAGAGAGAAAATGCACTAACCACCTCCTGTAAGGTCTTTAACTACTTAACAACGTCGCCTGGCCCAACTTCTAAGGACTTACTTTGACTTCTATCTGGTACCCTGCATGGAGAAAACTAACACGATAGGGTTTCCCTCCCTGTTGAAATCAGACACCAAGGGTTCATGACCAAGCACCAATATATGAGTGTGGGATGGGTTGGGAGTGAGAACGGGCTCAGGAATCATGCAATTATTTAAATATCTCAACATCACCATCATGATGCAATTTGCGAATATTTAGAGCAAGAAATGGGTAAAAAAAATAGTGAAAGTTTTGCTCTAGGACTGAAAATAGACAAACTGTACATGTCATTTATAGGAAAACAATTTCTTAAATACTACGTGGATCTTATCTGCTTCTATGGTTTTAAGATTTGAAAACATGGAGTCATCCTGAGAATAAGAAGCAAGAAACAAGAGATCAGACAAGTACAGCTACTTAATTTGTATAAAGACTTTGTTGTCTTTATTGTAGCACTCTATAAGAGTAGCATAATGTAATTTACAATTCATCAACACTGCTTATTCGTCTGTAACAGAACAGTTTTAGTATCAATCTACTCTCTTCTGATTGGACGCTTTTCACAAAGCCTTCCTTGACAGAACTGAACTACTTTGAACATGTGGGTCATGTTACACTGTTTTTCTGTAGCTCATGGAGGCTCTTTAAAAAAGGCTCTTTAGTAAAATAACTATTTTTTTTCTTGTTCTTTGTTTGACAAAGAAACTTGTCAAATCCATTCAAACATGTTTGAGGCTGAATCTGATGTAGAATATGACGGTGGACAATGTGAACGACCTTGGCAACAAAGATTCAGGTATCACTTATTGTATTGTATTTTGTACCTGTATATTTTATAACACAATACTGGATTTAGTCAAGGACCATACACATAGGAAATGTATTCAATTGGCGATTAAAGCTAAAAACTTTTGGGAGGCAGTAGCCTGAGCTTTTGCTGCATTCAATTTACATAAGAACACGTCACTCTTTGATACTTTGACCACATTTAGTATTATCTATATGACAAAATGACAAAAAAGCATATTTAAATACTTAAATGTGTAACTCATCAGTATAAGACTCTACTAACCAACAGTGACTCCCATCAACAAATGTCTAATCAGGTCTCCTAGATGCTACCTAAGTGTCTTTGAGACCAGACTTCCTCTTACTTTTATTACTTTTCTCTGCTTCAGGTAAGTATGGTCTTAAAGCAAACAATACACATACATTTCACAAGAGACCTCCACTTGAGAAAACTGAAGGAAACTTGCAACAGACTTGTATCCTGTTTAAAGTGATCTTGTCCATCAAAGTGACACATCCTACACAATCATAAAATTGCTTCCTGGTGCAGCACACAGTTACAGACTCAGATTTCAGTTATATCATTCTACTGCTTTTACTTTTATTATTTTTCTAACTTGAGCCATATATTAGTTTGCTATTCAACTTGTCATATTTCTCTTTATCATCATGTTTTTTTTCCTTGTGTTTCTTTGTTTATTTGAGATGTAGAATTTTCATGACACCCTTGGGTTCTTTTTTTATCTTCTGAATAATCTATGCTTTTTATCTTTTCTGTTGAAACTTTTTCCGTATTTGTGCATAAAAACACTCAATTCTCAACATACTTCAGGCTGGAGCCGAAACTACGGTTCACCTGGATTGTGCACATCATGATTTCTCTGGGAGCTGGGAACAGTCATTTCAACAGAGCCCCAAAGGTGAGAAACTCAGGAACCTGCACTGACAGATGACAAAAGCCTGATGGGAGTGGTCTCTTGACAACGCCCCCATCCACAGGGCACGAGAGTTCACTGAATGGATTGATTAAAATGATGTGAGTCATATACTAAGGCCACCGCAGTCACCAGATTTGTAGTCCAATTGAACACCTGTGGGAGATTTTGGCGCGACATGTTAGACAGTGCTCTCCACCAACATCATCAAAACAGCAAGCGAGGGAATATCTTTTGAGGAATGGTGTTCATTTCTCCAGTAAAGTTCACAGACTTGTAGAATCGATACCAACGAGCACCGAAGCTGTTCTGGCGTTGACTTCTGCCTTTTCACCTATCTGCATGTACACAAGCAGTGTACTAACACTGAAAGTTAATTAAAGGAGAATGATTCGATACAGTCTGCCAATTTAGAAAACAGAAATTAAAGAAAGAATAGAATGACGCAGAAGCATCAAATTTGGTCTAGATGAGAGTGAGCTGTTCTGTCTCCTCTGAACAGATGACTACAGCAGCAGCTCAGTAAGACTCGAGATGACAACTTAAACTTAACTTCGTCAGGCTT
>JAPQRN010000027.1:22783886-22797181 GCA_037367275.1 Coranthus polyacanthus | reverse complement strand
GGGGACGGCTACAATAAGAAAGATGGAGAGAAAATATACATAGACTGAAACGGGACACGAATCCTGATCTTTTGTGCTTTTGTGTTAATTGACATGTATAACTGAGGGTCTTCTGTCTCTTGAGTCCACAACTTTGGTATTCCTCTTTAACCATCCAAATTACCTCCTATATCTGCCTTCTTAACTACATCACCTGGCCTACGTCAACAATTTCTGATGTCTAAGGACTTACATTGACTTCTATTGCCTACTCTGCCAATTGAAAAGTGACACAATTAGGGGTACCCCAGGCGATGAAAACAAACACCAAGGGCTCATGACCAAGTGGCAGTTTGTGAAGACTTGGGAGTGAGAATGGGCTCTACCAAAGGGCAACAACTGCGGCTTAAAAGTAAAGCCAATGCTGATGTCTCCTGTGTAATACAGCCACTAGATGCTGGCTTCAGAAAAGCATGGCTCCCATAAGTCTTACATTGAACTTCTCTCTAGAAATGCTATCAAATTTTTTTTTTCTCCATTAGTCATTACGGTGTTGTTGGCTTTTTTGGGACCGTCGAATAAGTGCACAGATGGTCCTTTTGTAAATGATTCCTCCGTCACTACGATCATATAATAGAAGGCTTTGATGTCTGCTGCGTGGGCTTTCATTGACAGGAGTCAGGAGAGTTCTGAGCTTACGTTTATTGAATAAAACATATTTTTCCTGACAGACACCTCCAATGTCATAAATCGATTACACTATCATGTCAGTAAGTTTTATACAGTCTGTGTATTTTACCGAGAGCACTGAATAAAGGGTTGTTTGTAGCATTAGCGTTGCTAGTCTAATGAGTGCATTTAGGTCTGTTTAGAGATGCTTTAGTCTCTGTCTAAAACTAAAAGTTTCCTGTTAGTCCACTGAAAATGACTTCAGATGGCCTCTCCACATCTTTACTGCAGAAATAGCACAGATCGGATGATGTGTAAAGTGTCAGAGTGAGAGCACTGGAGGCAGTGTGACTGCACACTTCTTCACCATGTACAAACATGTTTGGTACTGGATCCAGTTAGCGTGTTACTAACCTGTTAGCTAAAACACTTTGACATACATTTTCAGAACAATTAGCCCAGCCATTTTTTCTCTATTTAATATTTCCACTATGTTCTTAACCTGTAGCCTGATTGCACTGTTGTTGAAAGCACTTTCTTTCAGAAGCTGTAGATATTCACTTGTCATGTATTTCAACCTTTACTTTGATAAATAAATTAGTTTTGTTTGTGACACCTTGCACAGCTTTCACTTAAAACTGAAAGATTTACCCACTTCAGAAATATATTGAGTCATAAATCGTGTATTGCCATTCTGTCAAAATATATTTTTTGTCCATATCGCCCAGTCCTACCTCCAAGTATTATTTCCCCTTTATTCACTTTATTCCCTCTGATTCCCTCCGCTGTGATTTCTAACATGAATATTACCTAGTGGAATTTATGAAAGTGTAAGGTGATGTACTGGATTTAGATCATGTGAAATTTTGGGCCACTCTCAGTAGAGCCTATGTAATAAGAAACATGGTGTAGACAATAAGTAAGCAACAAGGAGAGGCAGATAAAGTGTAGGAGGTGCATTCAAAATGCCAACAGCTACAGTCTTATCTGTAAAACACCCAGATGGCATTTACCTGACAGCAAAGCAGTGGATGAATACAGCCTTCGCCTCCCTTTGAATTTCCATCTCTCCTGTTTCCCTCCTCCTTGTTGTCCTCTTTGTCTTTCCTTTCCTGTCTGCACCTATTGCCCCCATCTCAATTCTCTCTGCCTCCCCTAAACTCCTCTCCACTCTTCTCCTGATCAGTCCGCCCTATGGCAAAGCATGCTGACTTGTGCAAGGCGTGTGCCTGATAAATGAAGAGCCAGACTTCTGTTACATAGGGGGCCCAGAAGCTCACGGGGGGCTAAATCACCACCATTGATTGTGCAGCTTGAACGCACTGACAAAAGGCCATGATCACTCATCTTGTTAAAAGCGGATTATCGGCCTGTTTGTATCTTGTTACACCCATAAAGATTTTTCTTCCTCCCTTTTCTCTCCCATTTTAACACATTAGCTGTTTTTCTGTAGCCTAATTTGCTCAACGGATAATCCTCCATGTTGGGTTTTTGTCTCCAGTGGAACTATGGATTTTGATGCTCTTCAGTATTGTCTTCTACTTAAACAGCTGATGGTGTGCAGATGTTCTGATTCATTAAGTGTCTGCTTTGATTTACTGGCTGGTAAACAGGGCTGGTATGGTGGATGTGTTGTACAGCTTTTATCTTGTCTGCTTGCGGTTGCTGCATGGAGATGACCTGGTTTGACCTTGGTGGTTGTCCAAAAAGGGCATTTTGCTGGATCCAAGACATGAATTCATTCACCCCATTCTGTCACTGTTATTCCCTCCACTCCATCTCTGAGAGGTGCATACTTCTAACAGACTGCCTTTTCTTTGCATTAGGGTGACTTTATCTGCACTTATTTAACTATATTGATGAAGCGATCAGGGTTGATTTATTTGAAAATTAGACATGATATTGAGCTGTTCACGGTGCAGGATTGAGTCATCTGTATAATGATTCATAAGAAAATTACATGCAGTGGCATGCTGTTCTGTCAAGAAGGACTGCATCGTCTGCATAATGATTTACTAGCCATCAGAGAAGGGATGAAGGCTCGTGTGTGGGTGCATACGAGGTCTAATGACACATTACTGCCAAATCCTGAACTCCCTGATACAGAACCCATTTACCTCCTTCAGCTTTTTGTCCAGGCGAGGGGTCCACATAGAGAAATGACAGATTAATTGCATGGAAAATAGAGCAGCAGAATGTTAAATCCATTGGTAAACACATCCATTGTACAGGAGTGTAAGTGACAACTCCATATAATTAAAGCCAGTAAAGTTTAATCTTTGCTGTTACTTCAGAGAAGGAAAACTTCCATCACTAACTCAGGCACCTCACCTTAACAAATAGGTCAAGAACAAAAAGATTTTCAACAAGAGGTATCCTGTACCTAAAAATGCACTTTCCTCATCATCTCTCAGGGGGAAGTTGCAGAAGAATTTTCTATCAAAATAACTGATAAAAAGTAGTTGTTAATAAAGAGTGACATACGTGTTAATAAAAAAATGAGGTAGAGAAAAGCAAAAGCATTTTATGAGCCGCTGGCTATCGCTCATAACATATGGTCACTAGTCAATCTGCTGCAGGTTGATCTAGTCTAGTCTGTTTCCAGCTTTCTGAATCAACACCCACATTTTAAAAATGTTGTCAAAATATCCCAACTTGGAAGAAAAGATTCTTTGTAGAGGTAGGATCTAGTAACCACAAAAGCAGAACAAGTGACAAGATAACAAATCAGGTCAAAGAGAACAATGCCTGCAAAACTTCTGCAGATAACCTTTTTATGGCTGATATCTTTTAGTGCAATGATAAACATAAAATGTAATACAATACAACACATCCATTATACAAGTGTAAGGAGTAACGTTGTTTGGCTCTGACTCCTGCATTGCAGCATGTACAAAACAATGAATAAAACCAGTACTAACAAATACTAATAAAAGAGGATGCAAGGGTGTGAGTGTGATTTATTCATATGGTGTATGATCAATTGGTCACACACCATATAAATAGGAATAAAAACATCAGATAAAGTCCAAAAGCTTTAACAAAGAGAAATGTTTTTTAAAAGAGAAATACTAAAGAATCAAAAGAAGCAAAACACACAAAGTTGGTTTGTGATTGTCGAGAGTTTGTGGAAAGATTGTATGAAAAGACACAGTTAGAGGGTTTTTGCTCTAAGCATTTTTCATTATGGACCAATCTTTGTGTTAAAATGTGGAGAAAAGCCTGAAACACTAGAAACTCTGAAGCAAAACAAGGGCAAATCGCACACAGGTGCAACACTTTATGGGTGTGTTTTGTGCCAGCATATCATTAGCCTAAAATCTTATGTGAACAGGTCCTTAAAGTGGAGCAGATTGCAAGCACACATGCAGCAATACATTCTATGTGGGTTGAGTAGGCAAAGAGTACCATAGTTTGTGGGCTCCAATAGCAAAAAGCCTGATCACCCTTTCTCATAAACTGTGACCTGGTAGTAACCAGCACTGCTCCATCTGCAGACCTTAATGGCCATGAGGGCACATACCAGCCAATAACTCAGAAATGCATTTAGGAGTAAGGCCGCGTAAGGTTTAAAGTAAGCTATAAAAATTTAAAATCAATTCATAATCTAACAGGAATCTAGTATAGAGAGAAGAGGACAGATGCGATGTGATTACGCCTCTTTTTCACATTAATGAGCAGTGTTTTGCACCAACTGGAGACAGTGGAGGGAGGCCTGGCTGATACCAGAGTAAAGCACACTGCAATTATCAAGGTGAGCATGGATAAAAGTATGTAAAACATTTGTAGATCAGGAATTGATAAAAAAGATTCATTATCTTGAGTTGGAAAAAACATGAACAACATGTTTGATTTAATCATCAGCAGTTACAGTAGCAGCAAATATTACCACCAGAGTCCTAGGAGCCAGTTATTTGACAAGATCACCAAGCTTAGTACCAAAAGAGCTCATGGAATTTGAGGACAGAAGAAAATGACCTCAGACTTATCATCATTAAAGTTAGGGAAATTTTGGTATCAGTGAGGCAAGTTGTGAGATTAGCTAGGCTGCTAGGATCTGTGGGTTTAATTGACATGTATAACTGAGGGTTGTCTGCAGTTTTTTTTTTTTTTTGCAGAGTAAAATGCACCATGATTTTGAATAACGTGGCAAAGAGGCAGCATGTATAAAGAAAACAGAAAGGGACTAACAACTGAACCATGAGGGACACCATGTCTCAACTGAGCTGTGGAGGAAATAGAGTTTCCCAGAGCAGACAGAAAAAGTTCTGTTAGACTGGTATATGTATAATAAACTAAGAGCCCAGCCCTTGATGCCTAATCAAGTCTCAAAGTGATGAAGTGTTGAAGGGATCAGCTGTGTTGATCATGAAACATTCACCACTTCCCTTGTTTTTTTCAGTGAGTTCCTTAAACTTGTCTGCACGACACACACAGAAACCCTGGGGGCTATATATTGGAGAGCACTATTGGAGGACGGTTAGCCTGACAAGGACGGCAGCTCTTCTCTTTCTTTTCCATTGACATTTTCATGGTACAGTTGCTGTGGTGAATTCATCCTGAATAGATTGAGTCAGCAGCATGTATTAAAACATAACTAACAGAAATTATGACATGTCAAGGTAGAGTTCAGTTGTGAAGGATTGCATTTTGTGTCATATTTTGCTCTGGGAGAGAAGAAAGCGCGTATGTGTGTATGATTAAGTGGATGCGTGACTGTTCTGTGTTTTGGAGAGTAGGAGTCTAATGGCAGATCAGTGCCAAATTCTAAACTCCCTGACACAGAGCCCGTTTACCTCCTTGAGCTCTTTGTCCAAGGCGAGCAGCTCAACGCAGACAAATGACAAATGAATCACAGAGAAAATGGAGCACTAGCATGTTATAGCCACTGGTACACAAATGCATTGTAGTGGAGTGAAAGTGACTGCTCCATCTAATTACAACCAATGGAGGTTAATCCCTGCTTTTGGGAAAAAAAAAAATATATCAGTGGCGCTCTCCCTCAGTGTACCTACTGCATCTATCATGTCTCAAAATATGTGCCAACAGAGCGGATATCCAGCCCACCTTTTAACCGCAAACCCTCATTCTGCAGCTTAATCCTAATGATATCCAGTTAGAGGCTTCAGCCTCTGTGTCAAAACAAGACATCACTGGCCGCTGATTGCAATGAGGGCAAACCCATTTAATAAAAACTTCCATCACTTGCAAGGGATGACAGTTATTTGTGAAATATTCCAATTTTGTCATCATAACCCAGATCATGATACAACTGCAAGCGTTTGTGGCTTTGATTTGTTTATCCTCTCTTACTACTTACTTTTGGCAAATTTTAAATGGGTTGTAATAAATGAAGCTACAGTAATCACAGCTTTGGCACACCTACCATACAACTGTATTCATCATTTTAGTATTTTAACCCTGTTTAGACTTGTATTATGATCATTTTCAGATAATTATGATGGCATTCAGGTGCGGAAATAAATGCTGTCTCCAAGTGTACAAATGGCCGAGGACACCAATGGAGACCCTACTATAATCATCTTAGATGAGGGGAGCTTTTAGATTAATGCACCCACGAACAATAAGGCAACTCAAACCAGACAAACTCCACGGGACTGCATGATTGATGTGTTTTCTCTGCAGCGTCTTGGGAAATGAAGACGTCTTTTGGGAGACATTTTTGAATGAATGATACTCACTTTCACATGGCACACAGTCCCACTGTACCAAGAATTAAATGCTATGAGATAAAATGACACCTCTTAGATTCACTTTCACAGTACAAAGGTGAGGGGAGGTGTGAGGTTGCTTTTCCATTTTTTAATGGTATTTTACCACTATGATTGCATGCATGCTGAGGGCTTCTTTTCTGAATTACTGTCAGAAACACTAAAGTCACACGTGTCAAGTAATTATAGCTGGTCTGCTCTAGGACGGAGCTCTAAAAGAATCTGAAAAGTAACAAAAATTCTGCTGGGAAAACTCATACCCTCAACTCATAATAGTAAACAATCAAAGACAGCTGTTGGCATATACAAATAGATGTTAGCAACAATACCAAAGCTTCAATTACATAAGGAGGTCGGGGTGCTGGAAGGACTTTTTGCAGCAATTTTTGCAAGCATATTAAAAACCAGCAAACAGATAATGGGCAGCCTTAAATGTTGCACAGCACAGTTATATGAATATGATTTGATGTAACACAGCTGGTAGTCAAAAGTGTGATAATCAATAAGGTAATGATATTAAACATGAATTAGCCAACAAACTGTATTCGACATAACACTTACTCTCCAGCTCCACATATTCTCCTGCTCAAAATACATGTGCAAATGCATGTGCTACTACCAAAACACTCGAGGTAAAGAAGAGTTCAGCAAATCCTGATGACACTTGATAGCTCAAGCTGATGCCAAGCAGGTGAAGTCGGAGTTGTCATTTTCGCAAAAGATTAACACTGAGCCCAGAAGTAGGAAGCTAATAGCTGTAAACTATTCTGACAGCATAGAAGAGCGGATGTCGTATCTATTTACAACTTTTCTTACACCGCACACGCAGACACACAAAACCAAAACAGGCTCAAATTAAGTGGGTGCTACTTTATACACAGTTCCTTTTATGGTAAAACAGTAGGTGACAAGAAAGTGTCTTAGTGTGAAGGCGCCAGACAAAGATGACAACATTGTAGGAACAGTGGAAGAGAGTTGACTCTAGCTTATTGCAGCCGTAGTTATTACTGCTGAGGGAAAGACATGTTGATAATTTCCAGCGGGCCAGTGCTGTGCAGTGCAGAGTGGAGCTTGTCTGATTTATCCAGAAGACCATATGTGAGGCAGATTAAAGTACCAAACCCCCCAGATTAAAAGACTGCTATCCTTGCTATAGTTATCTAATGAAGAAAATGTGACAGCTTTTTTTAAAGGGACGAGTAATATATTTCAAGCTCCTGACTTGCTATTAGATGTGCATTACAAAGATTAATGATTTGAGAGGTTTCTAGTGAGAACAGGAAGCAGAGATTGTAGCCACGGGGGGCTTTAAAGTGGTTAAATTAAATTTTGGACCCCTCCCTAACAATGGCCACGGAACAAGGATTAAATAAAATAGGTTCCTTGAAGGAGTGACATAGGGAGGGCTCTGGTTTGTTTGCTGTTGTTGCTAAGCCCATAAAGTGTTCACAGTGGTTGTCAGTGTTGAACACTCACCGGGGTTTTGCAAATCACTTCCCTGTTGTGCTTAAACGTGGTGAGACACATTGAATATGGCTCACAAACTTGAGTGAATTAAGCTGCTGTGTCACTTAGAGGGTTCCTCAAAGCTGCAACACACTCCTCTGTGCCTCTGGATGAGCACTGAACCTGAGCCAAGTGGTAAAAACCATCATTTAAATGTGGCTGCAAAACAGAACAGCAAAAACACAAAAAAAAACACTTGAATGTAATGCATCACTGAAATAAAGTGAGAAAAACAGCCTGAATGTTAACTGGCAGTTGGCCTACATTAGGAAAAAGACGAAAATGGGGGGAAAAAAACAAAAGGTCTTACAAGCTCTATGTGCTGCTTATGTCTAATTAAAGGGTGGATAAATGGATTGTCTTAAAATTAAATTGCTAGGGATCTGGTTTTTATCCACCGATAATAAGATCATCCACTGTATGCATTACATACGTGACTTTGATGTCAGTGTTGCCTTTCTGTTTTCTCTCATCTGTCCTGCCTCTCCGATAACATCAGGCTGGGATGCTGCTTCTTTTTTGCCGGCAGTTATTTTACTTTTGACCTTGTTGTCAATGAGTCCTGACCCATCACTTAGACCTTGGCCTACAGTAAATGTAACATATAAAAGGTCATAGAGATACAGCATGAGACACACATCATACTATAGATGGCACATATTTCAGATTGTGAGACTCATGTTCCTACCCTTTTCACACCTTAACAACTATGATTATATAACATTTATAGTGGCTGTGCTCCATTTACCTGTTGTAAAGGGTATTGCTCTTGTCCTTTCTGCTTTGGTGTCAATAACATAGTACCTAACATGGATAAAACCAATGTGGTTGGTGGTAAGGTGGGTGCCATGGGTTGACTATTCGATCCTTAGCTACTCAAAGATATTGACCAACAATCTGGACCCAGAACATCTCCAGAGTTTACCGAGGTCTTGGATATAAATAAATACAAAAAAAACAAAACAACCCAAACAAGTTTTAATTAAGAGACTCAAAGCCTGTCCTTCATGAGAACAAGTATACACTGCCCAGTGACGGATTAGGACAAGTTGCCAAAAACTAGTATAAAGCAACTTTTGTTAAATTGTGTAACATGCTGAGGTAAGAAGCTGAATTCAGAATTTAGTTAAACGAGTCTGAGAATCAACCACAAAACACTCTTACCAGATAAGTCAATTACATTGATAACTTCTTTGAAAAGAATTTAGCATTTCAACTGCATTTTATAACTACGTCTTTGCAGGCAACAATTTAAGTCACGTGTAAAGTCAGTTAAACACATTCATTTTTGGTACCACATATGTGGAAACACACTAAAATAACAAAAATGATTTATTATTTTTGATTTAACAGAGGTATGTGACTGTATCCTATCAAATCTAATGTTAGAACCTCTGCAAGTAGTAGTCCAATTGTGGACGATGCTTTACCCCCGGAAGAAAATGATTTCTCCTCTTTCTGTGTGTGATTTCTTCCTGTGTGACTATCAGAACATCAGTGACAAATATATGACGTGTAATATATATAGGGGAATGGCACAAGTTTGACATTTAGCACTGATGTCACTGGAAATAGAAAATATGGTTTTCCATTAACATGTCTTCATTACACAAGTATGCTTTTGACACAACATTAATAAATAATAACAAGGAAACACTTCATTACAACATCAACCAAAAGTACATTGCTCTGTTAGAGTGCCTGAGGGGAGGCCAAATGAGGCATGTGCGTGTCTTTGTGTGCAGTGTGTCGGGGCTGACAGGAGGAATTGCATAACACCAACACAAGGAGGTGGTGGTGCCCAGCCGGGAGTACATAAGGATTAGGACAAATTCATCCTACAGAGATCTAGGTTAATTAAAGCTGTTTTGGTGAGCTCGCTGACCTACCCAGCAAGATGCAAAGAGATACCAGCTCCATCTGTTTAAGCAATGTTAAAGCTGCAGTCCACGGTCAGTGACTCAGCGCAACACATTAACGTACACTTAATTCATGCCAGATTCTGCTGTTTTGGCAGCCGTTTGACATCATACATTATCCCACTGAGGCATGGTCAGAAGAATAAATGCAAATAGTCATGAGTTACATGTAAGCAGCATTTTAAAAAGCCTTTTACCACCCACAGTTCCACTTTGGCTGACACTTTTTAAGTGTTTTTTTTTCATAGACTGTAGGCTAAAAATGTACTTGAGTATTGTTGGGAATGTTTAAACAGGATATGGATATGTCTTTCATCAACTGGTTAGAAGCAAGTAAAATGTCAAGTAGTGTCGTCAGAAGTTGCCAATGGCTGTAATAAACAGATTTGTAGAAGTAATTGCTGCTTTTCATTTAAAATGGTGACGATGTTTTGTTTCACGGATGGAGTCAAGGAATTATTTGGTCTCCTCATGAGTCCACATGTACCTGTAACTACCATCGACCATGTTTTCACACTTTATGGGAATTTCCAGGAAGATGCAGATCTGAAAATGTCTTCCTCGTCCTCACTCTTGTGCGATTGTGAAGTCTGTTGCGCTGGGAGCCGAGCGTTTGTTGACGTTAGCTAACTCTGAGCTAACTTTTTCTACACCCTCAGTTCCCGACATCCATGATAACAGCCTGTACGCTGACTTCTATGTAGAGGGCTCAGGTTGTTTTTTTCTATGAAAATGCTTCTTCAGTGCCTCTCTTCTGCTTCTCTACAGCGGCAACCGTGTGAAACGCTAGCTGCTGTTAGCTTGGAACTGGAGTTGGCTAATGTCAAGAACCGGATGGCTCCCAGCACAACTCAGACTCCGACACGAGCTTTTCGTGAGCACGCGAACATGCACGTTTGTTACATATTGATGTTTTAATTCACAGGAGCCTATTTGTTTAATCACTGGATTGGCTACACTAGAAAAGAAAAAAAATGCAGCTTGTTGAGGTGAAGTTAAGTCAAGACTGCATGTTTGTAAGCATGTTTTCTATGTAAGATACTGATCCCCAAGGTAACTACAGCTTTCAAATGTGGTGTACTTTTGCACTTTGATACTGTAATTACTCGAGTTAATGCATTTTTGAGCAAAAAACTGAGAAGAAAAATGTATTGCTATGTGGAAAGGGAACTCTAATACGCATTGAGGAAAAATGAGGGCATGATTATGGAAGGTATTAGGTAGGAAATGCATTTGGACCTTTATATGATGAAAAGTAGGTTTATTTATCTAAATCTGTCTCTGTTTGCAACCGTTGGGAATAGAAATATGATGGATCTTGTATTCTGCTCTGGATGAATTTCAATTTTAGAAGCCGGCATAGGCATATA
This sequence comes from Coranthus polyacanthus, assembly GCA_037367275.1. Classification (NCBI taxonomy): domain Eukaryota; kingdom Metazoa; phylum Chordata; class Actinopteri; order Kurtiformes; family Apogonidae; genus Coranthus; species Coranthus polyacanthus. The sequence continues at coordinate 22,786,006 of JAPQRN010000027.1, read as the reverse complement.
TCTGCTGAATCTCTCTCTGGCACGCGCTGTCTCTCACTCTCTCAGAAACACATTCCCACCTTGCATCATTTTCCCTATGTCCTTCAGGTTTGCTTGCTTCTCTCTATGCTGCTCTCCTAGTTCTACTTTTTCACATACACCCCTGTATATCCTCCTTCTCGCTTTGCAGCATTCGCACTGTTCCTTTCACACAAATTCTCTCTGTCTGTCTTTCTGTTTCTCTCTCTGATCTCTATCCTCCTGAGCATGTCTTGGAGGCAGATTGGCCACAGCCAGCCAGGCAGCTGTGTGTTGTTGGTCTTATGCCACCGCAGAGGCACTTTGGCTCACCCGCTATCTATTTGTTTAGAGGAATTAAAGGATGTACTCTCTCCAGGGACCTCTGGCCTCGGAGTCACCAGAAGGGGCCCGTATCAGAAACTGCAGTCAGTAAACACATAAAACTAGACAGATAGCGCCCGCCTCACGGAGGAAAAACTGATAATCGTTCACTGATCTTTGGAATGATCATTATATCCGATTCCTCACGGCTGACCGCTGCATCATGTTTGTGGGACAGCGGTGAGGGTTACAGATGTGGGCTTTTGAGGTAGTTCTCACGGGTGCCATTATACTTACTACTTGACTGCTTTCATTTTTTTTCTGTGTGCTCGTGGGGGACCACAGGAATGATTCAATATCCATTCTGCCACGCAGTGTGCACTGCACATTAATGCAATCCATTTTCTATTTTCTCCACAAACGCTTTTAGTTACGGAGCAGTAGGAAAATTGGTTTCCCTTCCAGCTGAATCATTGACTGTATATGCATATGTATAACATGGCCCAACATAAATATGATTTGTGCAAACTTAAGTGGGTGAAAAAAGTAGTTGTGTACCATATCTGTAGCTGAATGAGAAAAATAAAAGTGGCAATCAGATGCCTAATATGCTTTGAGGAGGCTATTGCCTCAGAAATTGCCTCTCTGCCTTTTCCAGCTTAACTTCGATGACTCTTTTGAAGCCAAGCAATGTTTATTTTTAATGCATGGACTAACATATTCTGCATCCATACAGGGAGGTATATGTAACTACCATAGTGGGTGGAGAGAGACTCATTTCTCCTTTCACTTCAACAGTCACAGTCAGGGGCTTCAGCATACAGGCATGTTATTTGCTGTTTTCTCACGGTGTGTGGCATGTATAGACTGCTCATCTGCTAGTGGGCAATGAACTGAGAGCACACAGGCTGGTATGTGCTCGCTCGCCTCCCCTTTTGGGAATTGCATCACTCGCAGGCTAGCGTAGGTGAGATTTAATTCTGACAAAAGACTAGCAGAACAAGTGTATCCTCTGGAGTTCTGTAAAATTTGGCCAGCCAGCGTGACAAAAAAACACGCTGCAAAATAAAGCTGCATTTTACATGCAGGGCAGAGGGTAATAGAAAACACAGCTACAACCAATTAGCTGATATTTTGTTGACTCCAGAAACTCTGCACTCTTAATACATGATCCTGTTCTTTGGGATAAACTTTTACCCAAGGCTCCAGTTAAGTAGGCTAAAGCTAAACATTCTTTTCTGCACCTGACAGTTCACTAGAAGTAATTATGTTGTATATTGGTAGAGAAGAAACAACCATCTATATCCATACGACTGGAGAGAAAGGGTGAGACAGAGTGCTCGGCACTGACTAATCATTATTGATGGAGATTCACTTTCACTTAGCAACCGGATGACTGGTTCACTGCTGGTGCTCAGAACGGGAGGACTGCATGTGAACTGCCATTGGCTGCTTTTCACGGCCTGTTGAGCCAATCAAGGTGACAGTGTGAACGCCTGCTGTCAGGTGCAACCGAAACCTTTGTGGAGTCTGAGGTGAAATTTGGTCCAGTTCCACTGCACTCATATCCCCCCCCCACTTCAAAGCAGTGGGTTTGAGTAAAGTGTCAAGATTAAACCCTCTGTCATATCAGCATTAAAGCGCTTCAGGGCGATGTGGCTCACAGCACCGGACATGGCTCATTTTTAGGTTAATTCTCAGGTCCTGCTATTGTGTAGGAAAACTTTTACCTTCAAAAGTCCCAGTATTCTTCTTCTTTTTTTTTTTACATTGCAGGCTTCATAAGTTTGTCTTGGGTC
>JAPQRN010000027.1:22772086-22783786 GCA_037367275.1 Coranthus polyacanthus | reverse complement strand
AAAGCATGTGCATAAATCATGTGGATGTATTTACTCATGCTTTCTCCTGCCTGTGTTATGTTCATGCTTCACAGGATTCCAGTACGCTGCATAGTCATGAATATTCATGGATCATTCTATATTTGATCTTTATTAACCCTGTTACTTGTATATACAGTGCTTAAATTTCCCCTCATCTTGTCTTACTCACACTATCAAGCTCATGTGTGATAGCTCGAATGCACAAAGTGTCTGTTTTTTGTTTTTATTTGTGTATATTGATGTGGTGTCCTGTGCTCCAATCACACCCAGTGACAGTATGATATCGTCAAGACCAGTGTGCGTGCTTTGTCATCATAAGAATGTTGGAGGTGCGTGTGTGTGAAGACTATGTGTTCAGTGTGCACCGGTGCATGAAAGCATGTACCAGTTCTAGTCATGCTTCATTCACAGGAACATCCCTGCTGTGAATTGTCCATACAGGTGAGATGCCTGCTGTGGTAGGTGCTGATGACCGTTAGCTGAAAATACTGCATAAGCTCTCTGCACGCGAGTACAGCACTGCGCACAGCATGTTGCATGCAATTATAATCCTTCCAAAGAAGACAACATCAAACTAGAGTCAGCATATTTAATGTAAGAAGGAGGGAAACAAAATACACAAGGCATCACTTTTGCATTTTTATTCCTTAGAAATTAAGTTTTGCAGCTTGCTGTGCTGGAAACTATTGAACTATTTTGATCATTGAACTATTTGGAACTCTACTGTATATAGCACGGCAACAACAGTATAGTTATCTACATTCCACCATCTTTCAGTAGGATGTATTGTATATAGTATTTTCATACTGAATAGTACGCAGTTATATCACATAGACATTCCCTAGATATCTGAAGGGCTTAGGCAGTATAATGGGGTTTTTTGTTGTCATAATTTGAATAAAAACTATGCATTTTTGCTTATTTTTTTACCAATATTATTGCAATATTTAGACAATTGCTCAAGAAACTGAAATCAATCTGCTAAATGATGAAGTAAAAACTATGGGCCAGATCCACAAAAGGATTGTGTTGCTTTTGCAGCCTAACGCATTTCAGACCACATTAATTGCGGTACTCTATTTTTACATTTTATTTTACATTTTATGTTTTTTTTGACAGTAGGTTGTGCTATAGATAAGTAAATACTAGAGAAGCAAAAGAAGCTAAATACATGGAAGTTGGTTAGTGATTGTGGACAGTTCTGCTTGTGTGTGTCTCTGATAATTAAAGACATGCAATTTGAGGGTTTTGCTCTCTGCAGTTTTCATTGTGGACCAATCACCTGTGTGCTGAAATGTGGAGAAAAGCTTGAAACACTAGAAACTCATGGGCAAAACAAGGGAAAATTGCACTCACAGGTGTATTCATGCGAACGTATCATTAGCACAAAATCTTTTGCGGATACATCCTTAAAGCAGAGCAGATTGCTGGTGTGAATGCGAATGCGACGCAATTCACAGTGTCATTCATTGTGGATTTGGCCATTTGTCTATTTTCCGAACTATACTGGCAGCCTGCCTTAATTTAATTTGTCTCACCACAGGCTCATAATGAACTTAAAATATTTTTATACTAATCTTAATAACACAGAAGATCTCTAGTGTTGTATTTTGCACTGTTGCTTCAGAAAAGAATCTGTGTAAATAGCAGACTTGCTGCACATCAGATGTCTGCAGCCACCAGCTGCTCACTGACGTACTGTAATTCTTTGCTGTGTGAAGTCATCGTGACATTTCCTCAGTGGCAGGAAAGTGGACGAACCAAACACTTTTAGCGCTGACAGACTCTACAGAATCTCTATAAACATGAGTGTTTTGCTTTCCACCATGAAAAAAAACTACTTTGCTGTATCAAAACCCCCCATATTTCACACCTTCAAGCAGCACCCGTCTTCTACAACGCTGCCACCTTTCAACCCCCTTCACCCACCTTTCCTCACCACTCGTACAACCAAGTACCACCACGTCTGAGTCACAGACACTGGCAATTTCAATTTACCTTTTCATTCTTAGCCTACTAGCTGTTTCAGTGTATTGCCAAATTAAGGACTTGGGAATTACTCATGGTACAGAATAATGATGAGGCAGCCCCTATCAGGACAAGGAAGTGTGTTTATAATGAGATCGTAAACATATGCTCATGCCAGTGCAGCAGCTACCCATCAGCTTAATTGGCTCAATGTGGAATCTGTGCTCTTGTTGGTCCTCTCCAGAGAAGGAGGGGAACATGGAGGAGGAGAATGTGGAGGCGTGTGGTGACATTACTGTGACGTGAGGCTGCAAAGCGGTGTTTAGGACTGAAAACACACAAATAAAAGTAAGAACATCGACATATAGATAATCCTGTATGATCCATTCATGCATGTATGAGGGTTTGCAGACATGCACAAACACAAACCCTCTGCACCAACTATAAAACACATTACAATACCAGGTACAGTAATTGGCACCTGCACAGGCAATATTGAGGGTAAGCAGACCCATTGTGCATTGTACTTGCCTTTGTGAATCAATATAATTGCTAAGCCAAGTAGGTACAAAATATAATGAATTGGCCAAACAATTGACAAAGTATGATTTATGCATGTTTCTTAGTGTAATCAGTCTCACTGAGGCTGCATTTAGTCCAGAGGGGAAGAGAATGAGCAGAGGTTAAATTGTACTAACCTCTGCTTAGAAGCTGGTGGGAACAATTTGGCAGTCTAGAATAATATAAACGCCATTAATCATCACGCTACATATGACACACATGCAGGGAAACGCACATGAACAAACACTATCTGCCCATCTTTCAAACGCAACACTTAAAATATCCATGAACGAGGCCAAACATTGATAGAAAAAGGAAAAAAAAAAAAAAAAAACCTTTCAACCTTGGCTGAGTCAACTGGGCTCTTTAAGCAGAAAGATGAATATTTAACGATTTAGAGATCATACATCTACAAAATAGTTGTCAGTCATACTTACATTGAAAGATGACCAGTAGTGCAGGGAGGGGGGGCAAATAATTCTGTATTTGACACATTTTCTTTGTGCCACACACTGGTATATTTTGCAAGCGTATGTCCATGTAATTACAGAGGATCTTGGTGCCAAAAACTGCAAAGAAAATTATAATTCACTTTCAGCTTGACAAATTAAATTTCAACTTATGCTCTCAACAGATGGACCTTTTGCATCTTCATTGTTCATCTCCTGCAAGCTGTCCATTCTCTGAGCATGCTGCATGCCCACGCATTCTCTGTCCTTCACTGCACTCATACAGCATGGGTAATCCAGCCTCGGTAATCACACATTATGTTCTGTGAACAATTTAGTCAGTTTATGCATGTTAAGATGTCAGAGCTTTCCTGTGGTGGCACTTAGAAGAGTATCTGTTGTCTGAAGCTGACTATCTAGCTTCCAGCCATCCATATAGAATGAAAGCTCATTACATGCCAAGAAGCCACCACCTGCTTGTGAGCATAATCTAAATTGTTAACTGCCTGCAAATGTGCCATGACATTTTAGTGCACATTAGCATGGATTCTGTTAATTTGACATTGCGTTCATTTAATAAACTGGGCTGGAAAAATATTCAATTTGGGCAGATGTGTATATCAGTTATAATTAGTGGCTAATTATTCATTAGGAGATTCCATCAAAAAGATTGGATGCGTGAAAGGATTTGCCTTCCAAATAAAAAAAAAAAAAAATTAAAAAAGCCTTTAGAAACAATAAAGAATGAAGTCTGTGAAATGTGTGTGTCATTGATTTTCATCACCCTCCAATATGTAAACATTAAATTGCTAAATGAACTCCTGCAGTAGTTGATAGGTTTAGTCATGAAAGCAGTAAATTGAATATAGTGGCAATTTTCTCTGCTGTAGATGTATCCAGCCGTGAAGAGTTCCTACATTTGCTTTTCTGTTATTGATAGAACGTGTTGTCTATTTTTATGCCATATATGATTATTATATACTTTATGTTTTGCAAGTGAAGTGTATAATTTGATTAAAGTATACGTGTAATTTAAACTCACAATAATGAAAACAGTCCTTTAACATTTAGGGGTTCCATATCATCTACCAAGAGGTGCAAATACAAATGACAACCTTCTTGCACATTGCTGCACCTTTCACTAGACGTTTTCTCTCCCAGAGGTTCAATTGATTTGCACTTTGCCAAAAAAAAAAAAAAAATCTTTCCGCATTCTGGATATCAAATAAAAACTGCACATGCTCAAAAATGGCATTTTATTGTTGCAGTTTTAGAGGTTGAAGGGAATGCCGAACATATGAGATATTACAGCCACAAGAGACACAGTGAATAGAGTTTACGACTAACAATAAAAAGGTGATTGAATGACTATGTAATGAATAGGCAAATGAGTGAGGTTACCAGAGGGTGCACTTGATGAATGTGAAAGCTAAAGACAAATTATAGCACATTTCTTTGTCTTTGGCTTGTCATCAGTATGTGTACATGCACCCAGCCTTGACGTACAACTTCTTACAGCACGTGTGTTACTCACTTCAGCTCTTGTGTCTCGTTATCAGTCTGCTGTTGTTTTAGAATTAGCTGATAACTAATCAGATGTGGTTGTTGACACAATAGCTAACAAGCTGAAGAAGCAGAAATTGATTAAATGCATCAATAGTGAAATGAACAGCTCCCAGTCAAAAAGAGCCCAGTAATGAGCCGTGCATTCAGAGAGAGCCTAGTCATATGTTTTGAAACACAGCCAGCTGTTCACAGCTGTTGTTACCCAAGAGTTTTGGGCCTACAATATGGTCGCCAGAAATTATGTCACATTACCTGATTGCTTGTTTCATGTCTTCTGCAGTTACCGCAGAGATTCTTTCACTTCAAAACCAAGACCAAGACCAAACTGTGATGCATCTTAGAAGTTATATGTTTCACCTTTTGCTACCGTCACAGAGTTTTACAGCAGTCGAAGACCTGGCAGCGACAACCTCCCTACCTGTGAGAGGAGCTTTTTTCAGATGTAGCTTCATTCAGTAGACTAAAATAAACCATGTATATGACTTGTCATCTTAACTGTATCCTCAAAGCCAGATGAAGTGGCACTCATGTTGTACTTCCTATATGCTCCCAGCAGTCGCTTCTTTGCCAAGTGGTACGGGGCAAAGAACAGTAAGTGGATTAGAAAGCAGAAGAGCAGGACAGAAATGGAGACAGAAAGGAACACAAAGTGGGTTTTTTTTGCTCCGACAAATAGGAAAATATGGCATCGTTCCTCCAGCGGGGTTGAATATCAGCTACATACAGTGTGACTGATCTAGGAATAGGCAATTTTTTTCCCCCTAAAATACTTTCTATCACAGTCGTTACATAAGGAAAAGCTGCAAAATGATGAATTAAATTTTAGAAGATCGTTCCAAAAAACAGTCAGCAGGCTCAGCCAAGCAGAGTCTCTACAGGCCCGAGAACGCTGAAGCTCAAGGAAACCTAAAAATCCTTTATCAGCATAGGCATTTAGTGAGAAGCTTACACTGGAACGAGCAGGGAAGCATCTTGAAACCTAGCATCCACATCTCATGAGCTCTTCTGACTTTCAGTTCCTCTGTAGTGTCAGATTTCCGCAAAATACGTGTTTGGCAAAGCAAACTAATATCTTAACAGTATATATGTTACACAGTTTTGGAAATAATTATCAGACCACTGTGACAAAGTAATGAAAGGTCAACATATGCCAAGCCATCAGTGTTTTTCTTGTGTGCAAATGGGAGGCAAAAATCTGGCACGTGGAATGTTTACACATTCAATAAAGAAATAAGCCACGCTTAAATTAATGACAATGAAAACCTACTTTTATCAATAACAAGTGATATATAAATTAAGAACATCTGATGTTAAGATAAGATAACATGAGGAAATCCTTTATTAGCACCACACTGAGCAAAGTTACAGTGTTACAGCAGCAAAGACCAGCAAAAAATGTAAAAAAAAATATAAAGTAAGAGTAGAGCAAGATATAATTTAAAGAATAAACAGTAAAAACTATTGTTGCACACAGGAATATGGTTAAACATAGTCAAAAACAATTAATATTCCAAGAACAGATTATCACAAGGTCTTCTGAAGGACTATTATGTTGAATTTCTATGGAAAATCTCAGGTGGTCAGTAAAGTAATGGACAGGATATTTGTGGACATTTTGGGAAGGCAACACACGTCCACGAAACATCAGCGCCTGTGTTTGTAAGGGGTACACAAGGGGAGGGAGAGGTCGGATCGACACGTATTAAGTTCTCGTGTTTTTGTTTTTTGTTTTTTTCGATTACCACTTCATTTGTCAATCAGCCTCTTCATTGACAAGCGACTGATGCCTGCTAGGAGACGAGGCACTGTGTGTTAATCAATCTGAAATGAACAAGTCACTGCTCACAGGCTTTGTGTCACAAACGGCAACCCTTCATGCCTGACTCTCATTAGACAGAGCAGAGAGGGACAGTGGGACTTTGTTTGAGCTGAGATAGGAGGGAGATTTCCAGGGGGGAAGAAGAAGAAGAAGAAGAACAAGAAGAGGAAGAAGAAGAAGTAGAAGAAGAAGAAGAAGAAGACGAAGAAGAGGAAGAAGAAGAGGAAGAAGAAGAAGAAGAGGAAGAAGAAGAAGAAGAGGAAGAAGAAGAAGATGTGAAATGCGAAATGATTATTATAATGAGACCGAGATGATGAAAGGAAGCAAAACGAGGAATGACCACAGGGTGATATGAAGTCCTGATAGAGCAAGGGGATATTGCAGCAGTGCCCACACAATAGCACACACTTTGATGCACACTTTGATAGTAGCAAAGTGCAATTTGGTGCAGTTAATCACTTTGGTCATAATTCTGTAATGTGATTTATAATATAGATACATTACATTTGATCCTATCTAAGCCTTCTCTGGGTCAATTAAAGAGACAGTAACAGTTTCTCTGCCTCATAACGAAAGAAAATATATGTGCAGAGGCAGAGCGGCGTATCCACCTACCATCGCTTTTCAAACCTTTTTTTACATTCATGTTTTAATCGACTACCGCTCCTTCTTCCACCTTCTTCACCTCTTTTCACTGAGGCATGCTCTATTCCTTGCCATTTTGTTAGACCCCAGTTTCTAAACTGGATGTTAAACTTGCTTTTACTCATTGATTTTTATCTTGTTTTTGCATTACTCATCGATTTTATCCTGAACCCCATGCTCCATGTTTTTAATGCACTTTGGTCAACTCATGTTGTTTTAAATGCGTTATAGAAATACATTTGGCTTGATATCGCAGCTGTTGTTCAGAAGTGCATTTGGTCTAAATGTGAATTGAACCCAGTGTTAGCGTTAGTGGAGGTGTAGGCTACATTTCACAGAAGAAGAAATAGAGGTGGCAAACTGGAGTCATGGTTTTTTCATAAGGAATTGGTCTCCTCACCAGTCCATGCACACCTGTTGCTACAAAGAGTCATGTTTTGGCGTTATAGGAACATCCAGGAAGATGACGGAAACAGCTTCTTCTTCATTTTCTTCTTATTTAGAAATGGAAACAAGTGACTGGTTTGGTGAGTTAAAGCTGCAGTAGGCAGAAACCGAAAAAAAAAAGCCAGAATTTGAAATTAAACACCCTCCGTCTGCAGTTCTCTCCTCTCGGTCCAAAGCATAGACTGAGTGTGAAGATGGATGATGCAACCCCATTTCATGCCACTATGGATGGAGTGTTGACAGTGCCCTTACAGAAAAACCACATGAATTTCACATGAGAAAATACACATGTGATCACACGTGATGCACATGGGGAACGTGGTTCTGGAACAAACCATGTGTACAATATGTGATCCCATGTTCCCTACTTATCACATGTAATTAAACATTACACCATGAAAATGTGGATGAATTTCACATGCAGAAACATGTGTTTTTTTGTAAGGGTGTCTGGTCATTAAAGTTGTCAATCACCTGCTTTTTAATTTTGATTTTCTAAAGCCTGAAAAGAAAGCCAAGAGGAGAAGGAGCCATCTCTCAGACACATTTTGAATTACAATACGCTGAAGGTTATTATGAATTTTTGTTTATCTAGCGAGTCCAAAAGAAATTACCTATTGAAGCTTTAAAGCATACAAACCTTTTTATGAAAATGAGGTCGTTTCTTTCTAATTTTCCCATTTCTATAAACCTTTTTCTAATGTGCGTAAGAATACATGGATGGAAACCTGATTATTATGTTCTCAACCGCATATCTAAAAATACTACAAAATACTCCAAACCCTTAATTTCTTATTTTAAAATGGTACAACCCTTGACAGTGTATTAATTATGTGACCACAATTAAACACAGAAAATGGATATCCCAGTGCTTTGACAGAAATAATTAAATGGGAAAAAGCCATAATTTGCAGCCAGACAGGGAACTACACTTCTGTCTTTGTTAATCTAGGATCCGACTCTTGTGCAAAGACAGGATGTCTTGATGCTACATTACTCCTGACTGTTAGAGCTGATTACAGGCACATACCTGGCACACCGAAAATGCCACCAATGTGTCAAGACCGGGCCACGGAAGAATACTTTAAAACGAGGAAGTAATGATGAAAATTGGCCCCAGGCTACCCTGTAGGCAGGAACATCAGACGCCACTGCATCTACAGTATTTCTCCCATCTCGTTTATCTATTGAGATGGGAGAAGGGCAGACTGGTGTCAGGAGGAAGGAGTTGGAGGCTTCTCTTGGATCAAAAGTGATTGACTGACTCATATGTGGCTGATTGCTTGGATGGTTAATTCATGAGGAAATTGAATAATTGATTTGTGGAGTAATTGGTTCATACATTTATTTAAGATGTGTGTTTTTTTCATGCTATTATGAAGCCAAGAATGTTAACCAAAACTACAAGGAAAGAGGGTTTGTCACAATCAGACATAGAGGAGTAATTGCAGTTCCACAGTAAGTGTGTGGTTCATAACATGATGTGAAAGAAGTGTTCGTGTGCAGTCGTCGCACCTCAACACTTAACACCTCTTTTAGAAATAGCTAATCTGACAAACCTTTTTTTCATCCTACACCTAACCCCTCTCCTCCACTGATGAGCAATAATGATGATGCATCTCCTCTGCACCTCACAGAATATAAAGCTACTTTCACCGGTAACTTTGCCACGATATGTGGCCTGGCACTGCGCCAGTTGTGTTCTATACATACAAATGTTCACAGTTTAGCCCAAGGCTGGTAATGAGCTAGTAAGCGGTGGAATTCTCAATGGAGAGCGAGACAGAGATGAATCCCTGGACTTCCACATGGCTGCTGGATAAACCTGGCCTTGCTGAGACTCAGAACACCCACTCACATCTGCACCATCTGCTTTGTAGCTCAGTGGAAATCCCCACCCCCATCCTCCACCGCCAGCCCACACACACTCATATAAACACACACATATACACCCTTTTCCTCCATCCCACCCTCCTTATCCTCTTCTCGCCCACGCTCACACACCCACACACTCCTGACACTCAGCTTGCACACACCACTGATAGTGTCAAACGCTTAAATGCCAGACCACCTTCCACCTACCGGCTGCATCCCACATGCACGGAGGCAGCGAGAGGAATACAGATACGCCATCCCTAAACACACATTCATGCTCGCACACACTAGACAGACATGTACAGTATCCCGCTGTCCTGAAAGAGAAGGTTAATCCTTTTCTCTTTCTGCCTCAGACTCTTCTTCACCTCAACCGCTTCTACTTCATTGAAGTCGGGGCAATAGATGGCCTTTTAATCCATGTAACTTTTTGTCAGCTTACTCCTACATGCCACAGCTTAGTTATCCATTTTAGACACATTGTTAACATTTCACCACTTGCAGAATTGCACCAATGCTTGAGGCTGTCTTCATATTTGCTTTTTAATTAGGGAGCGACATCATTACCTACTTGTAAAGTTTAAAATCTCAGCAAATGCAGCAGTGAATCATTTATAGAGGGGAATAAGGTGTTTCCGACAATTCTTTTTTTTTTGCCATTTCTTTTTTAATTTTCCACATAATTTTAGCAACATAATTTGAACATAGTCAAACAAATATTCTTCATCAAAAACACTTTCATATTGAATTTGGCGTTAATCAATTAATCTCCAGTAGGCAGTTTTAATGTTAGTATTGTACGTTACAGACAAAACACCACTGACAATGACAAAGATGGATTACATGAACAGTATGTAATATCTGCCACTAGGGGGCTTCTCATTCAAAACAATAATAAAGACACAGTACGAGATAATGTTGTGAAGTAGCATGGGATTATGGGAGTGATTTTCACCACCGGCACTGATAAAAATCTGGTGTGACAAATACAGACGAGGTATTGCATAAAAGTTTTATTCACATCTCATTTATTCATGTTATTTCATTTCATTCTGATGAAATAGCCACAAGTAACAATAAACAGAACTGATTTAAAGTGCACACGTTGACAAAATATATAACACAAATGTTACATATTATAGCTGTAACATTAGTACCATGTTATTGAAGTAATGAGAAGGATGGATTAAAAGGTGTTGGAGAAACATCATGGAAATGTACCAAATATACTGTGTGTGTAGTTAGTGCAGAAATAGGCTGAATGTCTATAATAACGAGAAATCATGTGCGACATGTAAAAATTAAGTCACACTGTTTCTTTTTGGCAAAAATAACGGAGCTCAAATCATAAGTACTGGTTGTAACAGGAGGTTATATAAAAAGCTCCTCTTACAGGGTGATATTGTTGAACAGAAGGCCAAGCAAGGTAGGCAACTGCCTGGGGCTGCAGGTTGTTATGGGATCCCAGAGGGCTGAGAAAGTTTACTCTACAGTAATGTCTCAAAAAAATGTGGCAACTTCAGTGGCTGTAACCGCCTCCCTCTTAAACGACTAAAGATTTGCGACATCACAGTAGGAAGCCTCTCTACGTTGAAGAGTGTCGATGAGCATTGGTCTTAAAGATTCTCTGACTTCGCACGTGCTCGTATGATTACTTGAAGTTTGTGTTGTCGTCTCGTTGTTCTGAGAGCTTGGGCGTCTGTTGATATTAGCCGACTGCATTTCTAAACTAATAGTAGCTAATGCTGTCGTTTTCATGGTAAATCCTACCTGAAACCTTTATATAGAAATCAGTATATTGTGGGTGTTATCATGGTTCTAGGCAACCGACCCCATTGTTAGCTTAGTCATTAGCTAATGTGAACAAACGACTCGCTCCCAGCACAAAACACATCTATTAAGTCATTTTGTACTGTTTATATTGTTGTCTTTTTAGTGTTTTATCATTCTATACATTTATATAGTGCCAAATCATTCTATTCTACTAATGTGAACATTACTTTTTCAAGTTATTTCCTTATTTATTTAGTTAGGTTTTTATTGTTCTTTGTATTTTGTAAAAAAAAATGTATTTAGAATTTTTGCATTTTGTAAAAACCTAAAGGCGATGAACACTGTTTGAGGGCCCCCCTTCCCCACGGGAATTTTTTTGTCCAGGGCCCCAACAGACTCTGCGATCGCTACTGTTGTCGAACAGTAAGACATCTCATTGGAACAGGCCGCAGGTGCACAGAGCAAAGGAAGAATCGAAGCTCGAACTGGCCACGGGTTGAATTACTGTTACATCTGATTATGTGACAGTAGAAGCAAAAGAAATGTTCATTTATAATCAAGAAAAGTATACATGTA
>JAPQRN010000027.1:22736145-22756616 GCA_037367275.1 Coranthus polyacanthus | reverse complement strand
CCTGTCCACACAGATAACACACACACACACATATGTTTATATGTATGATTGTGTGCATGAATGTGCGATTGTGTCGGCCTGTGTGCTTCCACCTCGGTATGTTTATTTATCTGTTTACATAAATGCATGGAGAAAGTGCCTCTTTGGGGCAAAGGTGGGAATTCGAGGCCTTCTGGATAAGTGGTGGAACGAGCTTGTTTGACTAGCGGCTGTGAAGGATCACTTGCTTTGCTCCTTTCCTACACTAGTGGCACTCTCCACGCATACACACAGAACACAGGAACATCTCATCTTTTTTTCTTTTTTTTTTTTATGCAGTTGTGGCTCATTCGCGCTGCACCGTGCTTATCGCGTTCAAAGGGAAAACAGCGCGCATCTCAAAGAGGGGAGATGAAAGCGGTTTAATGATCTATAATACATGGGCGCCATTCATTGGCACAGAACAAAAGGTTTAGGTGTTGGAGGAGAGACGGCAGACTGTAAGAAATTGAGACAAGATTCAGTTTTATCACCCACCTTAACTGGTGGCTTTGAGGAAGAGCATGGCTATTGTGCTTTTAATTCTTCCAGGACAGCTTTACTTGTGTCTAAATGAGATAATAGCTCAAACCTGTCAGGGATGACAGAGTGATTGTTAGAAAATAATTAATTTCATGCATCTGTAACGCATGTGATGTGTTATTTGCATTTTGTCAGCTCCCCCATCACAAAACCTGTGATAAGTGACAACACTATGCCTCACACATCCACTTGGGAGATTTGGCAGATGATTTCAATGATTTGTGTTTGATAGCACGGTGATGACACCGATGGAGGTGGCAAGATGTGGCGCTTTGGTGTGTGAAATAAAAGCGCTTTCCGTCATGCCCTCTTGACAGCACGCGGGACGGAAAACAACAGAAAACTTCCCATCTCTCCCCGTTTCCCGCTCTCTCCCTCGGCTTTTGATCATTTGTGCTATGTTCTGCCTCTCTATTTGGACTGATGAAATTTGTCATCGTCTGTCCCATCTGTTGTGTTTACGACTCATTTGTTTACTCATGACTCGCATCAGAGCTTACTGGGGCCAGGGGGATTCCTTCAGTACAGAACTGGATCCAGGCTCTGAGGTCAGCTTAGCTCAATGATTCATCACATTTCTCACTAAATAGCTATGATGAACACAGATTTTCTTCATTTCTGACTGTAGCGTAGCAGAGCTATCGCAAATGCCAACAGATCAAACGAGGAATTGTGGACAAAAGTTTTGACAGTGCTATTTGGTTGGGCCAAACAGCTATTTCACTGTTTACAAGGATGTCAATTTTGCGTCGAAAAGCCGTGCAGACATAAGGGCACAGATGAAAAAACACACAGTATGCAATTTTATGTAATGTAATGCAGTGGTTGATGAGCTCAGACTCAGCCCATTTGCCAAAAAAAATGGTGCCATTGCATTTGTCTGCAAACCATAGATAGGTATATTTTCAATGTTGACCCTAAAATATATTTAATATCTTCATTTCTACATATGTGTATTATGAACCAGTGGTTTTATTGTTAAACCAGGCTTTTTTGCTAACCCTAACCAAAGCACTTACTGCCTAAATCTAAATATCTGCCATCCATACCAAAGTAGTGGATCAATCTTCAATAACACATCACATTGAGATTACAAAAACACAAATCTGTGGTTTACAGAAACGCACAAAGGCAACATTTTACCCTTTCAACTGGGTTACAAAAGTAGACATCAAGTCAGAACAGAAACAACTGCATAACAATTATCAATGCTAGCTAAGCTAAAGGCGTTATATCAACCTCACTTTATGTTTTAGAGAATCGTTTTTGGACCTCATAGAATCAGCAGGCTTTGTGCAAGTGATTTCTCAGAACACGTTTAATAAATGATGCTTTTAAAATGTGGTGGCCTCAGGTGTTGATGTGAGAAAGGCCTGCATGTTTACACCATGCTAATGCAGCTGGAAACGTTCGCAGTGAAATAAAAAAAATCCAATGCGGTCGACCATAACATTATCACTCTGCGTAACCGATCATTAACTCTATAAAAAGCTCTGCTTTACACACTCATCCATACCTGCTCATTCTGGAGTCAGTTCCAGATTACGAGGGGGTTAATATATACTTATACAGTTTGTTATATGGGATAATGTTCAAATTCAAAGTAACACGTTTTAAAGCCTAAATGATCATTAGTAAAGTAAGTATCAAGAGCAAAGTGTCATCAGCTTCAGGCTACACTGGCTCATTTTGACACGTTCCTTTTCATGTACCTTATCATAGTATGTGGACTAAATCGTACTCTGTTTTACATTCCTAATCACTCACAAATTACTTGCGGGTCTTTTTTTAAAATCACTTAGACCTTGATCTGACTCTAGATGTTTTTTATTTTTTTTTGCATTCCTTCCTGTAAAGTGTTACCAATTACTTCACCGGGAAATGTCAGCGTTAGAAGAAAGTTAACAACCTTTTCTCCTTGTTAGACATTTGAGCCGAGTTAACCTCAGATGTTGTTATAAAATATTGACGATGCGTCTCGCAGCATTTTCACTGATGCCAATATAGCGAGTTATACCGAGCTTGTGTTCTGACTGGTCATGTAGACATGATGCTGCGATTATGTTGCAATGTCAGGAA
Organism: Coranthus polyacanthus; assembly: GCA_037367275.1. Taxonomy (NCBI): domain Eukaryota; kingdom Metazoa; phylum Chordata; class Actinopteri; order Kurtiformes; family Apogonidae; genus Coranthus; species Coranthus polyacanthus. Next base: position 22,753,976 of record JAPQRN010000027.1, on the reverse strand, counting down.
ATACAGTCTGTCTGGTGTTGAAGGTCGCTGACAGTATTTTCCCTGCATTTCTATTGAATTAAATGCTCTGTACAGGAAGTGATGAACTTCAGTGTTTCAAAGCTTCTTCTGCAAAGTATTCCTTGAAACTAATGATAAAGCATAAAAGCTATGTATTCCTGTTGTGGCTTAAGTGTACAAAAAGGTCAGTCTGTAGGGCTAAGTGATTAACTGCTACTAGCCTTGCTTTACAAAAGCAATCACTGTCACTTTTGTCATGAAAGAGTCAGATATGTTTGGTTAAGGTTACACAGAAAACATTTTGCAAACTCCTGAAAATGTCCTTTAAACCTTTGCAAAATGATTTTTTTTTTTAAATAAATCAAATCAGCCTCCTACTAGATGTTGCAAAATGATTTCCGTAACCTTTCTCAGCCCTCCTGGAGCAAAATAAAGACGTAACATTATCTCATTACTGCGGGTATGATTACAGCCACTGAAATGAATGTTCCCGGGCCTAGTTTTTATGTGCTCTGAGCCTGTAATCTCAGTTTGCTGTCAAAAGATAAAAAAAAACACTACACAAAACAATACTTCTTACTGTCAGTCCATCTACTGGCACACAAATGCTGATGAGAGATTAAGTAGCTGCTGGGAAGCAAACATCCATTTTGCCACAGGAAGAAAAAAAAAAAAAAGAAGCTAAATCTTTGCATTTTTCCAAACCTGACACTTTTTTTTCATTCTGTTTTCACATTAGGGCTTGTCACATCTGTAGCTGGGCTTTGAAAAGCACCAGACCATTGTGCGGAGCCATTTAAATCACAAAGCCAAGGACAGAGCCAAACAAATAATCCACATCAATCCATGTGGAACCATGGAAAAAAAAAAACGGTGACGTCCTTCACATCTTGAATCACCCAAAGTCAACATTCATTACATAAAGTAAATTAGCCCTGGCTGACTCTATTACATGCCTGTGTGCTTTACTGTAGGGAGGAGTGTTTTTTTAAGTCTCAAAGAATATGCTGAGCCGGTGCTGATTTTGACTGACTTGAAACTTGTGTAGAATTTTTCTACATTAATGTGTCCTCTAAATCATCTTTGCAATGGAAGCTAACCAGGAAAACTCCAGTGCCCCTGTAAAAAGGGATTTATTGGCAAATGTATACCCAAAGGCACATCTTACATCAAAAGCAGACTTGATTCTTAATTAAACCGATAGAATACAGCAGCAGTGACAGCTCTGTGGCGCTTTGCCTCAGTAAAACTTAACAGCCACTAAAGTTTCTTCTGAGTAATGATTAATGCATCCAATTTCTGTGATCTGTATTGAGCGTATCATCATGGGTAATTAAATGATGGTCTACAGAGCACTGACTGCTCTCATAAAATGACAAGGCCGTAATTATCATGAAGCTTGGCTACACTCTGACTCAAATACTAATTGTGTATCAATAACCGAGTGGAATGTGTCACAGAGTTAAAACCTAAAACCTGAGTTGAACAAATAACTCACAGTGACAATATTATAATCAACATTTGTTTTTTTCATTTAACCCAATAATACATCAAATATACAGACTTCTGTTATTTATACAGTACATTTTAATTGAGCTTTTTTTTTTGGAAAGGTCCATAAAGTGCGACATGAAAAACCAACAAATACAGTCCCTTTATTCAAACATACAGACGGGTGACAAGGTGTTGGGCCAACAGAACAGCTTCAATGAACTTTGCCATTGAATAAAATTGGATGGACGTTCAGCTGAATATAATTTTGCCATCGCATGTCTCTGCAAATGATGTATCATCTCAACAATTCTGAGCCAAAAACACATTTGATATCCATATTTCTAGATAGGTGTACATTGATGTTACACTGTTTTAATTGACCGTGGTGCCACTACCATTTAGAGGGAATAGAGTGAAGCGATAATAACAAGAGCCATATCCTCCATCCCCCCACAAAATGGAAAAACAGCACTTGTTACTGGTGTTAGCTTAGTTTCATTGACGTAGACCATTGACTGCAGAGGAGTCGTTTAGTGTACGAAAATGTCAACTCGAATCAACAACATGTACAGGCAAGATGGATGGAAACAGATAGAAGAAGAAAAAAGGCACCACTCAGCACATAACTGATAAATTGCAAGTTTGGTGAAATGATGACAGACATGCAGACAGTCAGACGGTCAGACGTGTTAACCACTATATCCCCCCCGCATTATATGTCGGGAAAATAACAACCATGTCTCTTGGAAATGGCAGCATTATTAAACTTCTTACAGTTACCAGGGCTTGGTTAAACAAAGAAAGATGAAAGATTGACCACAAAGATGTGATGAAAAATGACTCACAATATATTAGTTAATACTTAAACCAAACCAAAATCGTTTCCTAACCTTAGCCAAAGCGTATTGAATTTATTTTCTAAAGCTAAAAACTTACAGGAGTCAGGATGCGAACTCCAGTTTCTGGTCGCAAAGTTTTGGTTTTTACATCCACCCTGATCACCTCCTGCCTATTGAGAAAAGCCAAAAAGAGTAGTAGATCCTCACAAAACTAATTACACTGAGATTACATATATATATATATATCCACGGTTTGCAGAAATGTACAACTGCAACATTTCATTCTGGCAGATAGAACACAGTGGTGGAAAGCGCTGTCTGACATGTCGGTCCAAAACCTCCCATAGATATTCAGCTGAGAGGAGATCCTAATCATTATATGAATCGTGTCATTTTCATACTCATCAACCCATTCAGTGACTGCTCCCGCCCTACGGATTGGGGCCTTGTCCTACTGGAAGAGACGGCTCTCATCTGGTTTTTCATCTAATTTCTCCCCCGTCTGCATTTACATTGTAAAAGATAAGGCTTGCACAGTGTTAAATCTTAAAAAATATATTAAGGCCAACAGGCAAACCTCCAATTTAATTTTCCCTTGCATATTATCTCATGTCAAGAAAAATAAAAACAAAACAAAAAGCATCCTGCCAGACTCAGGCAACTGTATTAAAAGGAGATTCACTCGTTGAATACTGAATGCTTCGTGCTCTCTAGCAATACCTCAGTGACCAAGAATATAGCTTCCTCCTGTAAATACAATAACAAAGGCAGTGCATTCTTAGGAGAAGAAGGATGTGCCGTGAGGAGTCATTTATACTTTCCCATTGATTCATAAACAGGCATCATTTTCAAACCCGACAATACAACCTCAAGCACAGCAGAGAAAAATACAGAACCCTCCTCAGGGTGCTGTCAGGCTGCCCAAGAGTCAAAAAAATAAAATGTAGGAGGGGAATATTGATGTTTCCTTTACTACCATTTAAATCAAGCCTGTTATTTTTACTATTGTTGTCCCACACCAAGATAAATAGGGTGATAAAAAGAGACACTCGCCCCAGTCTCGTTGACATTTTAGGGAGTCCTTTTGGAGTAGTAAAGATGCCCACTTGATGGATACCAGAACTCTACCGACAAGAGGAAGACAAAATGAGGAATGCTTACAGATGCAAAGGCGGACAAGGAAAGAAACATGGGGCGCACGCGCAGAGAAACGTAGGGGTGAAGGTGCATAACATCAACGAGAAAGAGAAGGGAAAACAGGTAATGGAGTGGGAGGAAAAAGGCAGAAAAAAGAAAATGACAAGCAGAAAGAGTCCATCAGAAAGAAAGCTCCAGGACAGGATCGAACAGGAGATCCAGAGAGAGCTATGCAGAAGGAGAGACAGAGCAAACACCCACAGCACCACCCGTCAACCTGAAAAGATAAAAAACTAGACAATTTCGACACGTTGACACACTCGCTTCTCTTTTGCTTCTTCTTCTGTGCTTTCAGTACGCTGGTCTGTAGAGAAGTTCCCCAGAGGCAACTCTACGTTTCAGCTCCTTCCACAGCAGCTCCCTCTCCTTCTGGGCACCCTTCATGAAGCCTCGATTCTCCTGGGCTCTCCGAGACAGGTAGGGCATCACCTCATTCACCGGACCATAAGGGACATACTTATAGACAGGGAAGCCTGCCTGACCTGAAGTTAAAGTGGTGGTGGGAGACAAAAGAAAAGAACATTTTGAATATTTTACATGCAACTATCACCAGCTTCAATTTGTATCTTTCATTAGATTCAATGTCCATTATTACAGTTTTAGCAGAAAAAGCTCCAGAGAACACGTCACAACTTCCACTGGCCTCCTTGTAATCAGCGTCCGCACAGAGAACCTGCATTTGAATCAAAAGAGCTGCTATTCTCTGCCTCTCACACAGCTCACAACGTGGGCTAAGTGTTCAATTTAGATTAAATAAATGCCCTTTCATCTCATTCATGATGACTAACAAGCATCGCTGACAATAGACCAAATCTAATAATCAAATAATCTAAGAAAATACTAATCCATTAACCACAGCATATTTAAAAACAAAATAATGCGCACAAAAAAAGTCTGACACCTTTAAAAGAAAAAACTGTGGACAGGTAATACATATCTCTGCGGTGACAAACTTCAAGTCCTCATGAAATCAAATCTGATGTTTTAATGTGTTTCCCGAGTGTCTCAATGGCTTTCCTCTGTTCCTCTGCAGCAGGAACAGTGTGCAACGCTAGCAACGGAAACAGAGTCGGCACAGACTCCAACACAAACTTCATCTGAGCATTCGAGCACCTGTAAATGTTACATCTTGTACCTTCAAGGATTTGAAGATGCAGTTCTTACTGTTCTTTGCCACAAACTACAAACAAACATACGTCTATTTCCATCAATACTGGCCAAGGCCATGTCAACCCGATGCTCACACTGACAGACAACTGCTTGCCGCTGCTGTCTGTCTTCTACTGACAAACAAAGTGGTGAGAGCTGGCAGCCACGCTCTGTTAAGACAGCTTGTCAATACCGAGGTGTCTCAGTTCATATGTCACGTTATGGACTGCAGACTGACTGCATGAGGTCTGCTGGGAACATGTGTGTACAAACAGGTCAGAAAGTCTTTTGGGAGTCTGAAGGGATACAGCTACAGGGACGGCGTCAAATGTTGGTCCAACACAGGCTGGAGTGAAACAGTTAAATCTAAGGTGTTTTGTTGGACAATAAATGTCATCATATGATGATGTGTGAATGTGTCTTGTTCTCACCCAGAGGAAAGCTGATCTGATCACACATCCCCAGTAGCTGACCGAAGTACACCTTGTTCTCTGTGGGTGAGAGACCCAGATCGTTCATTCTGAATAAGAGAGAGACATAAAAACAACACGGTTTAAGGAGATGTAAAGGCACATTAAAATCAATACTAAGCAGGTTTCCAATAGAACGCAAAGCCTACCGCCTCAAGGTGTGTTTCACTGTGTCCTCATTATGGGAAGCCACCATAACGTTGGCGTTTCCATTGAGCGCAATCTCATCCAGCACGGAGTCCAGACATCTTCCACAAACACACAAGGAAGGCAATTAAACTGTGATCTTTTCTTTGACTGTTCAGTGTATGCTCTGTGTGTGGGCATAACATAACTGATCCTCTTACGTATTCAGTATAAAATATTAAAGTCTGTATTCTATATTGCATGCATATTGTGGCTTGCGTTGTTTCATAAGTTGCCCTTCTGTGAATAAAACAAATCTGTCTCATTAGCTTTTAAGGTGTATTGTGTGACGCAGGAATATCTTAAAACAGATAAACCGGAGAAATATTTCTAAAAACACATTTACAAGAAATCCGAACCACTCCGTTGAGAGAGAAGCACTGCACTGGGCTTAGGGAAGATTCTGGTAATAAGCTTTCAATCATTCCTCATGGTGTAGATCCTAAATTTGTGTCTGTCCTAGTTATGTTGTTGGTCACCTCAAAACATAATCTAATGCATTTGGATGGTAGCCTTTCCTTTCTTTTTGTGCATAACATACAGTCAGTAACCGTAGGGTTATGTGCTTTCCGTTTGTCTCACTCTAGACATGTCAGAATGTTGTTGCATTAGAGAACCCCGAGAATTATATCATTCATAAGCTGACAACTTTATAGTGTGAAGCTTGTGAAAACAGGATCCTAAAATCAGAAACTCCTCTTTTCTGAAAATGTAATTCCATTAGCTAGTAGCCACTTTAAATCTGGGTGGGGACAGATACAAAAGTGACTTTCTTTTGTAAGTGGTTCTGTGCGAAACACTCTACACTCTTCAGAGCCTAATGACCAAACACTAGTAATATCAGACATATCCTCTTACCGGTGGTACATCCTATTGGTCGACTCGTAGTCAGGGTTAATAGGGTCCTCGTAACCAATCTCTTCAGCTCTCTCTCGCTCCTGATACATATAGGCTCCGCGCACCAGCTTAGCAGCGAAATGCCAGCCCTCACGTCGAGATAATTCAACATCCATAGTTACATTGTCATAGGCCTCCTGCAGAGCATTTAAAGAGATGCTTCACTTATTAGTGAGCCAGAAAAATAATTGGAATCAAGTTTAAATAATGAAGTCTGCAATAATGTTAACACCGTGGGTAGAAGTGAGCAAAGTATCACATTCATTTTAATGAAGATGTAACTGGTCAACAATCACTGAGCCTGGGAAGGATTTCCAGAAAAATGAAGAAACTGGACATTCTGTCATCCAGGTATCGATGGCTTTCAAACAATTTAGTTGAATTTGCCAATTCCTGGTACATCAGTGTTTGGATGTTTTACTGCATAAGTGGCATTAGTGTCATAAGTCACATAATTCAAAAGACACATTCTCCAGAACATGTTGCTTCATTGCGGTAACAGCAACATTGTTAACTGTAAATAACTATATAGTTCTAATATATCTGACACACTGTTATTTTTTTATTATTTATTATTTAATATTCTAAACATTACTTCTGCGACTATATTAACTACACTATTAATCACATGATGTATTGATTAATGTTAACACTGAACATTATTTTAACCTCAAAGGCTTCTCATTAAAAATGGTGTGTCAAATGTGTTTTAAATAAGCTCTTTAATCCTCCCCAACATTATCCTCTTCTTTGCAAAGTTGCTCTTCCACACTCAGCTGACTCAGAGCATTATGTGCACATACTGTATATATATTTGGAAGGGCAAGCTTTCTCATTGTGCGCTCTCTATTCAACTCGTGTCTGTAGCGCTTGTGTGCATCCCCGTCATTAACGCATTTGAAGCGCTGCTTGTTTTGCCACGTGTGGGTTCTGACCTTGAGGTAGCATTGGAAGGTGTTGAAGATGACAGGCTTTTCTTTGTTGTAGAGCCTCTGCATCTCCAGTGTCAATCTGCTAATGGCTGGCTGGAAATAGGTTTGCTCTGCGTCCACCATCAAGCGAACGCCGTTCTCTACTGCATGCTAGGACAAAAAAAAAAGTTTTTTCCTGGCTCAAAATGAAGTAGAGGTGGTAACATCCTGATCACGTGCACACAGCTCTAACTAGCTTATTAAAAGCATTGCATTTTAATTCAGGTTAAAACAGTACGGTAACCGTTTTTTTTCTGCTACTTTATTGAAGGTCTAGGAAACAAATCAAGCAAAATCAGAAATATATGACAAAGTTCTTGATCACACATTAGCCAACCATCTTATTATCCCTTTTATTATAGCTTTTGAAGAAAAAAAAATAGATCAGTTTGTTAAACCAGCTGTTCGGCAACCTACAATAAAGTTAGAAAAAAATACCAGTAAAGTAATATTCCTACTTGGTGAAGCTCTAATCAGGAACAGTATTTTATCAATGCTACTGAAGTCACATGCTCAAGATGTTCTCCCAAAATGGTTAAGGCTGAAATAACAGTAGATTAATGAGTTAGCAAAATGTTTATTAGCTGCTCCTAACCATAACCTAAACATGACATTATCCCCAAACTAAAAGAAGGATCATTTCATTTAGTCAACATCATTTTAGCATGACTGAAACTCATGTGTTTTCCATAAAGACACCCGTATGTACCTGTACCATATCAGTGACGACCAGCACATCAGCAGCCACTGTCACATTTAAAAGTGCTTCACTGTATATTACTGTACAAGTTTAGTTAGTGTTCAAGCGCAACAGCTTTCAACAGATTTGTTCTGTCTGAGAAGGATCTTTTTTTTTTATTAGAAACAGAATCTAGAATATGTGAGATTACCTTCGCTAATACATCCATTCGCTGTAACATCCTCTTCATCTGTTTCTCTTCCTCTATGGTGAACGTTCCCAGCAGCGGCTCCAGCTCACCTAGCTGTAGGAAAACATCCAGGGAGATCGTGCACCGTGAGATGCAAATGAATAAAGCATCGCACAGCATGACACCTACCAGTGCTTCTTACATAGTCTACCCTTTGGCTGCCCAAGTAGTCCAAGGTCAGCGGTTATGTCGAGGGCAACTTGCCAAGTTTTTGTAGACATGCAATTAACTCAGCTTTTCCCCTAACCAAAGGCCAAGAGATTTACATATATCTCAAATTGGAGTTATCTGAAGAACAGAGATATTTTATTCCACATTTAATCCACAACAAAAACTTTAGGGGTATGCCTAACATATTCCACACAATACTAACATACAACAATATATTATGAGTGTAGATAAATGGAATTTATATTCTCCGCAAAGCCTTTGTTGAGCTAGAGCTGGTGCTTATGTTTGAAAGTCGAGTGTGTAAGATTTAGGGGGATTTAGGAGGAGGATCTAACTGCAGAAATGGAATATAATATTGTATTGTGTATAATCATGCAATAATAAGAATTGTTGTGTTTTTGTTTAGCCATTCATGGAGTCTGCCATGTTGCACTGCCATGTTTCTACAGTGACTCCAAACAGACTTGCTCTTCTTTTTCCCGTTTTATAGATGCTGTCATCCGGCGTTAAAGTGCATTTCTGTCACCTACTATGTCTGAGTGTGGATCAGAATTAATATTCCCTTAACTAAAAAGTCCAAAACAAACACAGGCTCTAACGAGGGACTTCTGAGACTTCTTCTTGTGTTTTTTGCTGCCGTCTGCAACTTCAGCACTAGAGTTCGCAGATCACACACTGAACCTTCAAAGAGTGAAATGTTTTGCATACTGTGCTTCTGCAGCGCATGTGTCATTGTTATGATGCTTACTGCCTAGAACTAACCTCTACATTTGGGACAACCAGCAGGTCCGATATCTTTGTTCTATCATCTATGAGGCTGTTCCAGTCAAGCATGTCAATGGTTCTGTCAAGGCAGAGGATTGCACAATATTACCACTAAAGCAGTTTTTGCAGGTAAATATGTTGCGAAATGAGATGAATCATTTATGTTCAAACAGTACCCTGAAGACTCGTCTTTCCTTCCAGAAAACCAGCCATAAAAATCTCCTTTTGCGCCCAGCTTGGTCAAGAATTCCTAGAAGAATATTAAGAGTTTACTGTATATATACCAGAGGACTGGACAGATTTCATGTGGTTTTGTTCAGATTATTGCACATTATTGCTATCAGTAAATGCAGCCAGTACAAGATGAGGAAAAACTCCACCTGGAGTTGTATCAGCTCCAGCTTCTGCTCTAAGGCTTCCATGCCATCTTTGCCCTGCTGTGATGCCAGGAAATTAAAAAATCGCCTCCATTTTACCAGCACCTCTGAGAACTGGAGCTTTAAGAGGAAGAGAAAAACATGTCAGTCCAGCCCATCTCTCACTGCTGTACCTGCCAAATTGGTGAAATAACCTTTAAATTACTTCCGAGTGCTTACCAGAAACTGAGGTCGTCCTAGAGCAGTCATTTTGATGGCAGAGAATCCGTCCATTGAGCTCCCGCCTTGATGCGGGACATGTTTAGTATTAAAAAAGTCAAACTCTGTATGAATAATGTGCTGCATATAGTAAAAGGGGTGGGTTTAGAAGAGTGTCATACGTTTTATGTACAACCTGATGACAGTCCGTGCCGAGAACTACTGTTTACCTACCAGATGCTTTGATACATTTGAGAAATGTTTCCATATGCTGGTCACATTTGGCCTCATCTGCGTAGAAATATGTGCGGGCTGCGGTCACACCCCCACGACGGTCCCCAAACTGCTTGTGTGCCTTATATTTTTTCTCTCTGTGGTCCTTGCCTGGGGGTGAAAACACATTTACATTCCTATTACTACTAATTACATCATATGCCATGTCCATAATGAGAACAAAACAGGGCGGCTTACCTACGCTCTCTTTCTCTGCAGCGGATACACACGAGCTAAATTAGACGGAATATAAAAGCACAGAGAGCAATATTAGAAAGGTAGGTTGCGTCAGAATTTCAGCAAATGGCTGACATTAAAGTTCATTTTGGAAACTGTTGCTACTACTGAGAACATTTTGGCCTCACAGCAATGACAAGTCAGAGGCTAATGCTGTGTTTAGTGACCCCATATATGTTGAACTGTTCTCCTGTCAGCCTGCTGACCCTCTGAAGAGGGCAGATGTAACGTTACAGCCCACTTGACCCATTCCTCCCTCAACACAGTGCACCGGGGGAACACATGTAACCAAACAGATGACTAAACACCAAGCATACTGGACTCCAGGGATGTCGGTACGATTCAAAAACAGAGGGAGTTCTTTTTTTTTTTTTTTAAGTGGCCTGTCGCTTGGGCTACTTGTTCAGAAATGTAATTTGTTTTATTTGAAAATACAGACCAATCACAAAATGTTCCTTTTTGTACCTTAATGGGTAACATTGTCCTGGAAAATTGCTAGAGCCGATTTCACCGGATAGTCTAAAGTGTCCCTGAATTGCACGGCATTTCTGGTGCTTTCTGTGTGACACTGCCAAATCATGCTGCAAGCACTGATTATTGGTAATCTTTTGGCACGAAAAGAGAAATTTTAATAGAATTACACCGTCGTTGCCAACACTGTTTATTGGCAGCTTTTTGTAACATCTTCAAAAGATTGTATTCGTCCAATCCTACCAGTAAAATCAACGCTTGTATTTTTTTTGTGTAGACGGCATTGTGTCATGCTCTCAACATCAAGCACTGGCTTTCGTTCTGTTTCTTATATCACCTTCTGTTGCAAGAACTGACTAATGTTGTTGTTGCTATCTTGACAGATCATTGGAGTGCCTGTCAAACCCTGCTGTCTGAGATCAAGCTGGCTTAATGCACCTTGTCCTCCTGCCTTACGGTTTGAAGGTGTATGTTTGCCAAACAAAAGCTTTCTCGGTTGAGGTGTGATGCCTCTTTTGATGTTTCCAAGTAAGCGTCCCCCTGACATAGTGTATCAAAGCTCAGTGGCGATATTTTGTTCCGAGCGATACAGTATAACAAACATACACTGAATTAATCTATGGGAAGGGTCAAACAAATCAAGATCAGCAGCTTGGCTTGGGAGCTTTATCACTCTGCAGGATGTGATAACACAATAAAACAGTAACAGAGGACGTTCTGTCTGGCTGAGCTGACTTTAATGTCAGCTGTCACTCCCTTAGCAGAGTTAAACGCTCAATACGTAAATATACTTCCTAGCAGCTTTGTTTATTCACTGCATTTGACCTTTATGAAACTAGAGATGTTGTGCCAGATAAAAAAAGGTCAGTTTCTTTTGGCTGAGAATTATACTAAGATCTGCCTTTGCCTTTTTGAAATGGGTACCAAAAAATAATCACTTTAGAGATTTTTTTTTTTTTTTTTATTATTAAATGAGCCAAAATGTGCACATGTTATTTTTATGTATGAGATGTCCTAATTACTGACAATGGAGGAATGCCCAGACTCAGAGCTCAAATTTGAGTATCAACACTGCTGCTGCCGAGACGCTTGTTACATAACGCTAGTGCTGGCATCAGGACAGCTGATGCCAGATCAGATAGCCTCCGCCTTGTGCTCCTCATGTGACAGGATTCCTAACAACTGCAAAATTGTTTCCAGCCAGCCAATCCAGGACTAGAGGTCATAACAGAGCCAAGAAATTGTATTTCAAAGAGCATTTACTTCTCGTCTGTAATAAAAAATAAACCTATTTATGATATCAAGCAAAAGAAAAAAACTCTAGGTTACAGTTTATGACTGTTTTTATTTCAAATAGACACCCATGACGCCTCTTATCTTTGCTAATTAGGATTAGCTGAATACCTGTCAACCAAATCTTGAAGAAAGCATAGCAACATAGACCTTCAAACATGAACTGAAATGTTTGGTAATACCACAACTTTCGTACTCCATCTCTTTTTGCTCAGCTTCTTCCTGACTGATGTCCTCCTCCACACTATAGTCCAGTACAGATCCCACTCCGAAAGCCTGGTTCTTCTGGACGAGGGGCTTGATTGCTCTGTGGTCCTCACCAGCCACAAACTGGCCATAAAACGTCATCTTCATGAACTGGTCAAAGGCTCGCTGTCCCAGAATCTTCTTACCTACATCCATTATCTGAGCAGAAAGAGACAGGACATTATATTCAGATTTGAATTTTTCACAACTATAAGTTGTAATGAATCACCTTATTAAGCAGGGACTGACTGGGGCCGATACTGATACAGATTTTCAGCAGTTTATCAGTGAAGCCAGTAACCAGTATGCTTTTGGTGTCAAAATTTACCCCAACGTAAAACTTTCTGGAAATGCCTTGAAGCTGTCAAATCAAATAAAGAACTGGAGGGATTATAAATGATAAGCACTAGAAAAAAATGTTCTTTGGTCATTTCAGTGGTGATAGGTTATTACTTGTAGCATGTAACCGATCAGATATTGCCGTGGGCGGGACACTGTTTGAGACTACAGACAGGTGACTACAGACAAACAGAGCCAAACTAGCCCATTTTCAAAACTAATTTGTCAGACGTAGGATGAAAAGAAAATACCAATAATTGTTAAAGTGTGGATATTGGATCCGATAATCGCTCATGGCTGATAATCGCTCTTTTAACATCCACCCTTTTTGTGGAAAGTTCTACCTACGCCTAAGCGAAAGAGCCATGAACGGAAGGGGAACCCTAATCCTAACATTTAAATGACTCAGAGGAGGCGTGGGTGGATTTTTGACATAGTCGATGTGTCTTGGCATGTTTTGACAGGTGCAAGTTAACCTGACAAAAAGCAGCTATACATACAAATAAAAAGAAACACACACACACACACAGGCTGCTCCTTTAGTAAAATGAATTCAAAACATGTTGCTGTCCCCTCTGGAAACAGCACACTGTACAACCTTGCATGATTTAAACAGGATGGATGAAACACCAGATGAAACTCTGCAGATACGCAAAAGGCCACAGTGTTAACAGATTAGTGCAGCTACTTGTTTTCTCGACCAGTCGGGGTTTAAATTGATTCCGTTGATTAAATTAAGACCTGATAATTAAGGGGAGACTGAAGCGGCACTGCTACAGGTCTGTGGAAGCGCCGTGACCCCCATGCATCATGACGGCGGAGTGAGTGGGGGGAAAGAAAAAAAAACAGCCTTTTTGACTAGAAAAGGCAAAGTGATGCTATCGACACGCGTGGGCTGAAAACCTGGTTGTAATGTGAGATGTGGTGTTACACGTGACCTACAGAGACTTACACAGTATCAACACAACTCTGACAAACAGGCTTACCTGAGGGTGTGTCGTTAAGATTAAAGATTTAATGTGCCTTCATCTGTTATGTCCGGGCAACTCTCGGCGTTACAGCCTACTTTTATTTTATTTAGAAACGCCAACGTAAACAATGCTATTGTCAACATAACGACTAAGTAAAGTTCTCTTCCGACACATCGTGGCTGATAGCCAGGGTGCGCACCTCATTACCTCTTTATTCTTGTCAACCAGGAAGTCATAGGAGCAGAGTTTGAAAACCACCAAACTTCTGAGGAGCTCTAATGAGTCTTTGCTCTTGTAAGCCTCCCGGGTCTGCTCAAAGTCTACGGAGATCTCATTAGCGGCGGCGGAAGCGGTGCCGGTGCCGGTCTTCCCTTGACCCGTCTGTCCGGGACACTCCGACCGTGCTGAATCATGCTCAGCGCCGCGGCGGCTGCTGACATCCTGCTGCTCCGTGGGAGCCGCTGAGGTAGAGGCGGTGGTGGTGGACCGGGCTCTTCCACAGGAGAGTAAGCGTTTTAAGGGAATGTCGGCCCCTGCCCGAGCCAGGGATGGCACAGCTCTGACATGAAACATAAGTCTGAGGGGTAAATGTCAGCGGAGGAGCGAGGCTACACAGACCATCTGCCGGTGTAAACACATAGGAAGCAAAACAAGTCCCGTTAGCGTCAACTGGTTGGCGGAGGAGCTGTGACGCAGACCCCAACTTTTTATGTCCCGCGCAAGTGCACAGCCTTTTTTTAAAACTTCTAATTTTAGCAGGTTAGGCCAGTGGGAATAAATGATTGACACGTTTTGCAAGTGTAGAATAGTTTAGTGCAGGGTGAATGGCATTTTGTTGTAAACACATGTCTTAAAGGTCCCATATTTTAACATTAAAGTGCTATCTGTAACATGTGTATGTGTATATTAAAGACTTCTGTGACAATGGTATCGAGTAGAGATGTGATTTTCCCTCACTTTTATGAGTGTTTCTCTGTGTCTCTGCCACTAAAGGTTCATATTGCACCGAGGCGAATGTCATTTACATGTCCGTATTTTTTACCGACTCTTCCACCGTCAAAACAATGCTGAATAAATTCGCCCAATGTCACCAACATACAGGCACATGAAACAAATAATTCAAATGCTAATCCCAAATCCTAAAGACTTATTTTGGGTCTGGACCCTAAGTTTGCTAAAGGCAGCTATAGGCTATCATCCTACCTGTAAGCTAACATTGGTAAAAGAAGCACTGAAACTTGTACCAAAAACTACAGTAGTTGTAGCAACAACACTGAAAAAATCATCCGCATTTTAGTAAAATATACTGAAGTGATAATATAAAAGTATAAATGGGCCAGCGAGCATAAGAGCGACTTAGATACTGGCTACTAATGTACCATATAGTAAATGCTTATCAGAGAAATATTGTTGGACTGATTTTACTGAACCTACTACCAAATTACAAGTAACATGTATGTCTATAGGCGTCGAGTAAATGTAGTGTAAAGGATTAAAACTTGACTCATGCTGTACAATTCTATGTGAATATTTAAGATATTGAAGTTATTTAGTTCCTGTAATGCGTTTCTTTGTGCGTGAACTGCAGAGCTGGTCCTGCCCTTCTAGCCCGAAGCAAAATTCTCTCCTACCCGAGAGGCCTCTCCTACTCGACCTGTGAGCCATGCAAACTGTGAGCCACTGCCACACAGTCTCACCTGACACCTCAGTGCTCCCATTACAATCCTCCCTCCTTTAACAGTTTGCTCCACCTGTTGGTCTTCAAGTAGAACTATGCTGAACAGAATGAGTCAGAAACAAGCGCTGGCTCTGTGCTACAGTACTGAGGCTGGATGCGGATCTGCCGAGTCTGTTGGACTGGCCGATGATCCAGGAACTCCTCTCGTAAGCATGTCACCTGTTTTATTTTCGTGAGGTGCATTAGAGCTATTCACACCAGCTCCACCAGGTATCCTTTTATACATTTTCAAACATAAAACACTATTTATAATGTGTCTTAGATTCATATTTGATGGTTATTATTTATTGTGCATCCATGTATTATCCAGTATATCCAGCTAATCAACATTTAAAATGTAATATTTAATCAGTCGTTAATGTCAATCCATTGCTTTCCATATTGCATTCATTCAGAGTTATAAGGAAACTTTGACTGAGAGATTATTATAATATTGACACCAGTTTTGACATAAGGGGCCCTTGCAGAATTCGCGGGGCAACTTCGTAAATGAGCATTATAGGGCCTTCCGGCTCTGATTAACCAAATTAGCCACGGCATTACAAGTCTTACATGTTAATAAATAACGCAACAAGTCACACCGACAAGTCACTTCGCATAATATATGTTCTGCTTTTTAAAATAATCCATTGTCGTATTAGGGCTAGATTTTTAATGAAGGGATCTCAACATTTCTTCCATCACGACTGCTGTGACAATATGGGTCAATCGGTCTGACTATTGGATTTGATATTAAGCATTTTTAAGATTGCAATATTTGTATGTTATTTTTTTTTATCTGATACCCGATAAAATAAATCAATTTAAAGGGAAACTATGTAACATTTCTCTCTTGTTCTTTGTAAACACTGTTCAAACCAATGAAGAAGGGGGAGAGAGAGGTAGTCAAGGTAGGCTGAATGGAGAGCGCAAGCGGCGTTAGCAAGAAAAGAAAAAAAACAGTGAAACAGAAAAATGAAATGTTGCTTTCTGATTGTTTCCCAGCAGTGAGCAGGAGGTTTCTGTAACTCTGTGTGTGCTTTGCCCAGTGTTTTGTCTATCAGACAGAACTGAATCACACTAAGGATTGCACAGCTTTTGCAAAACTGGTGTAAATGAGACAGAACTTATCCATGTAGTGCACAAAGCACCCGCAAAACTCACTGTTAACTGTGCTGCCAAGCAGATAGCACCAATCTAATTTACGGAAGTAAATTAGGGAATATTCACACATTTGTCACAAAATCAGACCCTTTCTATGCAAATAAGCCTTGTTGAAAAAAACGTCTAATTCACTATAACTGGTGCAAATACCACCTGCTGAAAGCTAGTGTTAAGTGCACGTAAACTCACCTCTGACTCGCTGTCTCTCTCTGTTTCTCTTTCTCCAAATCTTTACGTTTGTGAGGCTTGAATGATATTGAATTAATGTTTAATGATGTTAAGCACAAAATGTTCAGTCAGATATTGGAGAGATAAGGTCAGTATGCATGTTATCTCTGAGTTTTGGATACATCAATATAAAAAGTGCTGATGATCAGACTGCTTTATTACATATCCACATATCCTTATTATTCTGCAGTCCCAGTGTGCAGAACACAAAACATTAATGACCATCAGATCCTGACGCCGTGTGTAAATGTGCACAGTCTCTTTTGGAGATCGGAGATGCTTTGACACACATCCGTAATTCCCTGTACAATTAGCGGGTGCAGTCCTTTCTTTGTGGATCTGGCCCTAAGAGTAGTGCAGTAAGTGAGAAGAGCAGAAGGAACCAGAGTCGCTTTGTGTGTGCTGCTGTTGGCAGGAGGTCCACACTCACTGCTCAAACATCGATGCCCAGAAACGTCACGACCACATACTTCTAGAGGAGATGTGATGATTGAGTGGGATTATTAATGTATGAGTCTATATATTGTTTTTTAAGGAAAATGTTTATATATATATATATTCATATTTTGCCTCACAAAATGTTCTACTCTGCGTCTCATGCAGCCACCTCTCTCTGTCTCTAGTCACCACTCTGAGCAACACTGTTTTCTGCTCCACAATCTGCTGAACTGGGATCACAAATTGACAATCAAATTGCAGTACAGTACATATTATTTTTTTCCCAGCTCCAAATGTTGGTTCAGTCTCCTTGACTAGCCTACCGGCTAGTAATCAGTATCAGCCCTGACAAAAAAAACCTTTAACCATAGGTTATATATGAACCTACAAGGAAACAATTTCACTACTTTAAATAAAAGCATTGGTTGATATTCATACATTCATACATAATCGGTTGTAGGTGCAAGATTACACAGTTGTTTGTACTGAAACACACTGAACTGAGTGCCACTGTCTATGTGATTAAATAAACATTCAGTTTTCCAGCTTTCTGTAGAAAACTTGCAGTATCATACATTTAAGTAGGCCCACAGGAGGCCACATGCCAGCATCACTTCGTGCGCATTAACAGATGGGGGAGCCATTGTCTCGCATGTAGTTAGAATGATATTGCCCTCCACCCCCCCAAACACAAAGACACACGCACACACACACACACACACACACACACACACACACACACACACACACACACACACAAAAAATAAATAAAAAAACACAAATATTTATTTTAAGAGTTTTTTCTAGTGTT
>JAPQRN010000027.1:22709009-22724594 GCA_037367275.1 Coranthus polyacanthus | reverse complement strand
TCGCTGCTGTGCTGCTGCTGCCTCTGTCGACACAAAGATGACCACAAGTGAGTGACACACACACACACACACACACACACACACAGCGGTATGGTACACAGTGGGGGGTTTAAGTTTGCAGTAGGAGGCTTACCCTTGTTACAAAAACCAGGGGGGATGTATTTCTTTCTTCTCTTTCATGCAAACACAAGTACCAGGTTGTTAAGAGAACAAATGCACATAAATTGTATTTTAAGTACTTTTATGTATTGACATTTCAGTGCAAGTAGCAATGCGAGTCGCCTCTGAGCCCTCAAAAGAGGCAGAGGTCCAGGTTTAATAAGCCTCTTTTGAATGATTCATTTGGGTTTCCATGGCGTCATCCCTTTTCAGTTCTAACCAAGACAACTCTACCAACAGCAAAAAAGCCAAGCGGATCCTGTGTGGACGATTCAGCCGAATCAGCACTAAACTCCCTCGTATTCCACTGAAGCGACAGAAACTGCCCAAAGTAGTCGGTAAGCCTCAAAACTCTTTCTCATATCCCACCGCAGCGCTGCCAGAAGCTGCTGTGTTTTATGTAATCATCTCTCTGGTGCTTGTACAACACAGTTTGCTTAAGTATATCATTTTAATCTTCCTTAATAGCCATGAATATTATATACGGAATTCATATCATGTCTGAGAATATAAAATAGTGACTAATAATGGTTTGAATGTCTTGTGCTTAACACAGCAGACAATGACAGTCAGAGAGGGCATTTTTCTTCAGCACTACCTTCGTCTGCCTCTTAGATGATGAATAGGGTTGAAAAGTGTATGGTGGCTGCCAGGCGAGTGTGGGGTTTCATTTGAAAGGAATGCACTGGTTTTAGAGCCCCTTATTATTCTTGGCACCCCGAAATGCCATGTGTTCATATTATTACAACCCTAAACTCGGCTGTTTTTTTTCTTCCCAATTTCTTTACTTGTTTCCATCATCTTCTTCTCCCAAGAAGATTTCTCTTGGGCTATGGAGGAGGCTGTGTTATTAAAAGAAGGCCAGTGGTTGTTGGGGGGGGGGGGCCCGGGGGGTGCTGAGTGATGCGTTATCAAAGGGTGTACTGTTTGGGTGGACGCGGCTGCTCTCTCGGTCCATGTGGAGGTCTCGTGGTGTGTGACAGATCTGTCTGTGACCCCAGTCTATGTTTAAAGCAGACAGTGGTGGTGATATGCAGATCTTTTAAAAGCCAAAAGTCACACAAGTCCTTAATACTGACAATTCAGGAGGCTCATCTTCTGCTGAAGCGCAAAACTACCGCACAGCAGCTGAGCAACTTTGTCTAAACATCAACACATGATGAAACGACGCATTAAGAGGGATCTTTTGAAGTCAGTGTGGTGTGGAAGGAGTTAAAACATGATGACCTGGTTTCTTTTCCATAACTGAGCAGCATGTGCTTCCTCAGTTATCCAGCTGATTATTTAAGCTAGAATCCGTTTCCATTCTGCCACAGTCAAGATACAACACCAGGACAGAGTGGCCTTTGTTATGACAGTGTGGAACATTAATACGGTACGCTTGTTTGTGAAGCGCTTTACTTTTACCATGAGAAGTAGCGCGCCACAGGCATTAAAAGTAGCATTATGCTGGAGCCTTTTCAAGTGAGCGTCTTTATATTTTTTACATAGATGCGTCTACACTCCAAGCAAAGAGCAGAAATCCATTTTTGAGGGGTTTACTTTTAAGTTTCCCAGATTTTCAGAGAACAAATAAGAGTGCCAAGGATCAAATCCAAGAACAGACATCAAAACACAGTTAAACCATTTGCATTTGTCTATTGTCATTCTACTCCTTTCTGGTTTGTCCTATTTAGATTCTTGCTACTCGGCTACCCACAGAAGTGTGGACTGCCAACATTTAGAGTCTCTGACTGGGGCTACACAGTCCTGCACACATGCATTCCAGAGGGGGCCCAATGGTGCTGGAAACAGGAAGTGGTCAAATTTACCCCAGCCCGTGTCAGAACTGTGATTTATCCACACCAGGCTCAGTGGCAACAGATGTGACAAAATTAAAGGAAAAAAATGGAGAAACAGAAGACAACATTTACTCCGCTGTTAGCAAAGTTAGCATCAGAGATTTTACTAGCTATTCCCTTCTTGGCAAAACTAAAGCTGTTTACTTGTAGTTTGGCATTCCATTCTAAGCATATTTACTCCACACCCAACAGACTCACGTCTGTCCGACATTCTTTGCATCCTCTGTGTCCAAATGCTTCCCCGTGGATCAGTGCAGAGAGCTGCAACACCTGCTTTTTTCATCTTTATTTATCCAGGGAAAGTTGGCTGGGATTGCAAATGTGTTTGCAGCTCCACTCTGCTGTGCATTCATGCAGTTGTGATCTGCCTAATAAAACTGACAGGAAACATTCTCTTATCCTGAAGTGTGTAGCATGAACAAATGGGGGAAAAGCTACTATAGTAATCATATTTCTGCTACAGTTGTCTTTCATGTATGTTTTTTCAATAAAAATGATTAGTTAGTGGTCTGTAAGCTGTGATGTTGGCTGCCACTGGCACTCATTGTTATTTGCAATTAGTATTCGCCGTCTGTGCCCAGAGTTCCACAGCTAAATGAGGCTTTGGACTTCCTGCCATCTTATACCAGCTCAAAACTACCTCTGCTTCAGGTCTGTAAATTCATCCCCCCACTGAGCAACTGTGGTGGTGTAGCTTTGCAGCTGAGACATGTCAATAATGCCCTTTTGTGCACTAGCCTTCATGCAGGGAGGACTCACAGTGGCGTGCAGTCTGCAGAACAATCTGCCAGAGCCACAGTCAGGAGGGAGTCGATTTCAAGGGCAGCAGTTGTTCATTACTACATACAAGTAATGACACAAAATGCCCCATGTGTTAGCTTGTTGACTAACTTAACTGGAGTCTTTGCATAGGTTAGCTGTTCCACATTCCTTAGTTCTTCATACTCTGTCTAACTGCAGCAGTAAAGACACTGCACAGGGAAAAAAAAAAACACATACTAGGAATGTATTTGTTCCTCTATTTTTTTATGTCTAGTACACCACTATGTTAATGTTTTGTTCCTTTCTACGGTGTATTTTATTGATTAGCAAATACCATGTAAATCATGAGTAAAATGTGTTTTCTATGGAAAACATAGAAAACACTTTTCTTGTATCAACTACAGCATGATAAAACGTCTTTGTGTTTATTTCAGGCACTTCCAGCCTGTGTTTAAGGTTAAGCATGATGGTCGTCGTGTTATATGGGAAAAGTCCACAGAGACTTTTTTTGCTCTGTCTTTTCAGATGTGTTTACTCTACACTGTGCGATTTTGGGCTGTCCCAGACAAGGGATGGGAAAACGTGGTGATATTTTTGGTTGTGGTTAAAAAACGGTGGTCCTATGTCACACAGTGAGAGAGGTTCACATACAGCGGTTGTCCCATTGTTGCGACCAAAGACAGTCTGGGACAAAAATCTGACGGTATCAGAAATTTAGGATAACCATCTCACAGTGTGACTGCTGCTACAACCTATGTCTCTGATGTTAATGTAGCTTGAAATACTAACCTCAACCAAGCTGGTCTTTTTTCCAGAGTGACGTCCGGCTTCACGTTTTCCTCCCCTCCGTTTTCCCATACACATAAATACCACTCGTGTAACAGTAAGATCATTAGCTTAGCTTCATTGTTTATAACTATAGCGACACTGATAGACAACATGTGCTAATGATGTTTTATTTTTGACTGTTGTCGTAGCCTGCAGTTCAGTAGGTGTTATCATCAAGCACAGTGTGGCTGCAACATAAAACTGTTAAAATTTCACAGTCTGTACTAGCCTCAAACAAAACCCCCATTATCTTACCTTAACCATTTTTTGTTTGTTTGAACCTAACCATAAAAAGGACTCAGGATGTGAACCCAGTGTCCAGGTCTTGGGTTTTGTATGCCCAACATCCACCCCAAACACCTCTGTGTGACTTGTGTGCTGTACAAAAACATAGCACTTCCTTCTCACGAACAAAACTTTTTACAGTTAATTCAGTTGGAGTGGAAGCATCGTGTTAGCCTTTGGAGGCATTATTGTTTCATCATAAAAGTGTTTACATCTACAGCCCGAATGTCCTTTAAATAGCTGCATGATGACTGCATGTAGCCGCAACAATAATGTGACAGTAATTTGGTGTTATTCTAGCAAACAGGACGTCCTTTATAATCACTTAAATAGGTACCTTTAGGTGGAAGTCCCCTCTACATACTGCACCTGTCAAATGCGTGTTGTTTTTGGTCGTGTTATTTTTTCAGTTCTTTTCCTTTTGTGCACATCTGTAGCTCAGGCCTGTATGTCGAGGTTACTTGTACTGCGTAATCTATGTTATTGATCCAGTATAGAGAAACAACTCACAGTTAAAATCTATAATATGAACAAGTTTAAAAGAGTCTAAAAAAATGCTTTTCATAGAAATGTCAGTACACACAAAATATTCATAGTACACTTAGCCCACACATGGTTATTGCTAAATTTGACTGTGTTTAAAAATACTGGAAGTTAAATGCTAAAAGGTAATTCAGCAAGTCATGTTGTCAAGAAGATGGATGGACACAGGAAGCAAAAGAATAAACATCAGACTGGCAGACAGTTTAGTTTAGTTTATACTTTTTTCTGAGGAGCTTCTAAACTGATTATATGCTTTAAGTGTTTATGTTAAAATATTGCAGAATTACAGCTGAAATACCAAGCCAACTCAGCAAAAACAGATCTGCTGTCATTTAAAGTGGTTCATCTTTTGACTTACAGTCGAACAACAATGGCGACCAGGCAAGTCGTTTTTTCCTGGCCGGGGTCCTGGTATAGTTAGGGGGATTCCTTCCATGAAGGGTTTATCTGAGGACTAAACAAACAGATGGACCCGTGTCTCATCGGGCGTGTAAACAGGAGCATCTAATGTGGTCGGTCATGGCAAGTTAACGCCCAAAAAAACTGCACTGTTGACACCAGAAGGGAAAGATCAACCACAGGGGTCCCTCAGAAACCACAGCTGTCCTTAGAGGGTCAGCAGGATGATGAAGAGTCTGAGGAGGAGGAAGAAAAAAATTAGAAAAAGATAGGGTAAGAGTCAGAGAAGAACACGTCCTGACCTACGTACTGTAGGGAGAAAAGTGAAGTGGAGAAACACTATTTATGTAAAATCATTTAATTGATTGTTAGAATTCTTAAAGACAGGCAAATACTGAAATACTTTCCTTAATATTTCCCCCAAATTGATAAGCTTTTGCCTTCTTTTAGTATAAGTGACTTGTTTATGAAGGTTTAATTTGAATCTCATAGATTGAAGAAATAACATGATACAGCACATTCACCTCACACACTCCTATTCATTGATTTGTTTAGAAATGAATTAATTACTAACTAACAGATATCTGCACCTCAGAGGGTTTTTGCGGTAATGCCTACAATTACACAATGGGCCAATAAGTTCCAGTTATTTATAAGTATGCTCTTCATAATCCTGCAGAAATATGCCATGTGCCTTGCTTGTGTGTAGCCGTGTTTCCGCTTTGTTAATTAATTTGTCTTAACTAACATAACTTCAAGTTCCTCCACAGCTGGACAGCTGGTTTGTTTCAGGGAAAAAAAAGCTGCTGACCCACCAAAAAGAAAACCTTTAATCATGGGTGAATTAATAACTTTGTGTGATGGTCTGGGTATTTAAAAAAACCTTTCCCCCTGCTAAGGAACAAAATCCATTAAAAGCCTTTGCTCTTTGACATCAAATTTATCAGATCAGATAAACAATACTGAATCGCTTTCAAATCTCATCACTTTGGAGCCTATGCTAACTCACATTTAAAACCAATAAAACCCACATTTTCTGCAGACTCACTTAAACCAACTTTTTCTACAGCTCTCCTGCAGTTGTGAGCGAGAACAGACTGTTGTTCTTGTAATTCGGTACAATACCCTCTGACTGACCTTTTGGCTTCTGCGTTTGTTTTCTGTTCTCAGTAGCCCACCACGACCCAGAGAACACCTTCAACTGCAGCTTCATCGAGCCGCCCTCGGTGGCCGAGCAGCCCTCCCCCTCCTCCTGGTCGTCCCAGGAGTCTTTCTCTTCCTTTGAGAGCGGAGACGAGGGGCCAGTTTACTGTGTGCCCCATGAAGGTGAGTCATCAAAAGAATACATAAACAGTTTAGTTATCTCAAATGACACACATAATTTGTCTTTGGCATGTAGGAGCGTTTAAACATACACGCACAAACTTACTTCAGAGGAAGTCATGATCCCAAGTGCGACTGCTCGGTGACTCACCCACTTCTGTAAATCTCATTATGGAGATAGTTAGCTCTTTATCATATACCATCTAGGTCTAGGTTTGCTTTGAGAACAAGGAGTGTATAAACAGGAAATGGACCGACCAAGTCAGCATATGACACAGATCCAAACTGTGACTAACCATCAGTTTTTATTTGAGAAGTTGAATAGTGCAAGTCAGGGTTTGTTTTGGGGGATTTTTTTTTCCATGGGTGTTGTATAATTAATGGATTTCTTATGTTCTCTGAGTAGTTAAATTTAGATCCAATTCTCTGCATGAATGGTTCAAGGACTTTGCAACAATAGATTTGGCCTTAAAAGCCTCGGACACAAAATAATTACTGTACACATCATGAAAGGGTTTTAAATCAGACTGATGCCATGATAGCATCTGTTGCAGTGGAGCTGCTCCAGCTCTCAAGTATATGTCTACTAATCAGCAGATTAATTGGTGCAGATATCAGTCTTTCAATAATACATGTTAGTGTTTTTCTGGTGCGATAAAAAAAACCAACTAGCCTCACAGATAAAACAATGAAAGGCTGTTTGTGAAGCTCACAGATCATTCGAAAGCTGGTAAACATTATCCACTTTAGCAACTATAAGAGTAGTAGAAAAGCCCCTGCCTGTATTAAACAGAGCAGTTGATCATTTCAGCGTTGTTTATTCCTTCAAAAATAGCAGCCACACTTAAAATTTATTTTTATTAGAAATATTAATCACAAAAAAAGACAGATCGTGACACCAATTAAAATAAGACTAAGAGCAAAAAAAGAACATAATTTTACAGTAGAAATTCAAAAATACATGATTTAAACCTTCTCAAGGCAACATCTAATTAAGTCCCAGGATCTATCAAGTTCATCAGGCCTATCACTGAAATTGAAAGTCCATAAAGTCCTT
The DNA here is from genome assembly GCA_037367275.1 of Coranthus polyacanthus. Taxonomy (NCBI): domain Eukaryota; kingdom Metazoa; phylum Chordata; class Actinopteri; order Kurtiformes; family Apogonidae; genus Coranthus; species Coranthus polyacanthus. The sequence goes on along the minus strand of JAPQRN010000027.1, from coordinate 22,717,397 downwards.
TTTGTGTTGTTTTCACTTCATTAAAATAATCTGATTTGCTGATAGGAAGCCCTTTTCACATCCAGTATCCAAGTTATCAGACATATGAGAGGGTTTTTATAATATCTCACCAAAACAGCTTAACAAGAGGACAGTACCACCAAGTGCATGAGTGTACCCTCTACTTCTCAACCACACCAGCACAATTCGGATAATGTATGATCTCACTTTAAATGTCTGTTGTCTGCTGTGAGGAAAACTTGTTTTGCGCTCCCTTCATTTGGATTTTTTTGGGGGCGATAATATATTGCTCTCTAATTTGTTGATCTTCCAACAATCCACAGAGTCTGTGAATGAAAGCAAGGAGAAACAGAGTCCCAGCCCACAAACAGAGAAGTCAGAAGCCGTTCCTAATGAAGACGATGCAGGAGAGTACACCTCCCTGAAAGATACCAGTGTCACAAAACCAGAAGGCAGTGAGCAGGCCCTACTGAAATCCTCCGATTCCAGTGAAGGCTCCACCAGTGGCTCCGAGTCCACCACTGCAGGCCTCTACGCCCGCATCGCACGTCTCTCCAAGCAGTCCAAAGAGGACGAAGGCAGCGGTAAAGACGGGGACAGCACTCCTACACCAGAAGCCAAGCGCAATGGAAAGCCACCACCTTCACCTGGCAAACCCAAACCGCGCCCACCAGACCCATCCACTAAGCCCAAAGTGTCATGGATCCACGGAAACACTACAGGGTCTCCACAACCAGAGCAGCAGGGGCAAATGAAGGCGCTTGCCGTGCCGAAGGAGAAGAAGCGGAGCTCCAGTGACGGCTCAGCCAAAAGTGAGGAGCGACAGAAAATGAAGGAGAAGAGTCACGAGCAGCAGAAGAAAGCAGAGGTGAAGGAGGCAGATGCTAATGGCTCCCCCAGCAAGCACAAACCTCTGCGAGGTAAGAAGTCTGGGGACGAGCACAGCAGTCCCAGTCACATGGAGCACATCAACGGTGTGGTTCAAAACGCACTTAAGAAGATTAGTAGCTTCCACAGCTCGTCATCTGAGAAGAAAAGTGCTGAAAGTCAGAAAGAGACCCCCAAGGAGCCTCCGAAGGTAATTCATCCTCATATGAACTCTGAGGCTGCCACGCTTCTGGCTGCTCAGCTCAAAGAGAAAACGCAAAGCATCAACAGGAATGAGGGGACAGGCCTTACTAAAACAAACGGTCTGTCCACACCCAAAGGCAATCGGGAGAAGCCCACTCCTCCACAGAAAGCCAAGAGGACCTCCTCAACCGGCATGAGCCAGCAGGGCTCAACCAAGCCCCTGCTGCCCACCTCAAGCAGCCTCCAGAAGATGGTTGCGCCTGTCACAACCGACCCTGGGAACCCTGAAGTCAAGAGCCCGGAGAAGCAGGACTTGAACGGCTCAAAGGCAGGGGACTCAGCGTTGGATCCCACACCAAAGAAGACTCCCATAAAAAAGCCACCCAGGAAGAAAGGCAAAGAGGGTACTTTGGAAACATCAGAAAATAAGACACCCCAGCAAAAGACGGCCATTATGCCACCACAGATTGTGAAATAAGTTTTTTTGGCAAGACGTTTGGCAAAAATTTGCAATGGATTTCAAAGAGACTAAAAAGGCCTTTTTCCCCCAAAGGTGAACCACATAACTTTTCAAACCAGGAATTTAAACTTATTTCTGTGAGTGTGCTGTGACTCCAGGACCAGTCAAGAAGAGAAACATGCTTTTAAAACGAGAGTAGTTCTGGTAAGTTTGATTATAATGACCTCTATACACCATTTTATTTCATTTCAAGAATCATTTTTCGTATAACAACTATGTATCAATCTCAAACCACAACCTGTGGCTAAGCCGGACACGACTGTGAGAACAGTGACGAAAGAAACCCAAGGTTCATTCATCTCCATCACTCTGCAGTATGTCCACCACTATATTTATATATGGATTGCTTCTGAATTTGTATAACTGTATTTTTGCAATGGAAAATACCTATTTTAATGCTTTCCACAGGTATTAAAGGTACTAAAAATAAGAAAATTAGGTCCCCCGAGGGTTGCAAGCTAATTTCTCTTTGTTTTTTTTCTTTTCAATGTACCGACATATTGAGCACAACAACAATCCTTATTGTTGATGTCAACAGTTTCCTAGTTTTGGTGTCAAAGAGTGCTGGAGCAAAAAAAAAATCAAAAATCAAAACATGGTTCTCGCTTTTGTTGCTACAACATGTTTCAAGTTCAGAAAACAAAAACACCACAGCGAATGGTATCTAAATCAACACAATCTAACACCCGGAAGGACACGAATTTTGCTACTTCTAGGACCTAATTGTCTTCCGCACTTGTGAATCACCTTTAATTCCTCCCCACCCATCGCGTTTGTTTCAAAGTTTCTCCGTACAGATTTTTAGGATTTAAAGACGTAGGTCTCTTTCTTTGCCCTTCGTGGTTTGTTGAAGACCAAACAAGGCCTTTGATCGTTTACGAAAGAGGCCGTTTTAAACCTCTTCTGCTAAAACCAAATCACCACAATGTGCTCTTACTGTATGTGTTATTCAGTCAGCTAAACCACTAAACCAAAAAAATGAAATCCTAAGCTATCCTGAGTCCTCACTTTATGTCATGCTTATAAATCACCTTACAGTTCCCCGTGCATTGTATTCAACAAAGCATACTGTAGGGCACGATGTTTCCCTGTAAATCAAATACAATAGATAATTTTGTTTAAGTACCGGCTGTTGGTGTCATTCTGTACACAACAGTATGTGATCAAGTCATTTTGTCGACAGAATAAGAGGTAGACTCGTGTCGTTTTTCTGTCTTGCAGAAGAGAATGTCTTGAAGTAGAGAATCTAGGCCAATATTACCACATGAGCTGTTCTCATTTCACATGAATTTGTCATTGTATTGTCAATGTATTGTGTGAACAGAAGTACTTCAAAGATGCTTTGTCACTTAAGGACAATCATTGCTTAAGCTAGAATGACAAGGTGCTTTAATTTAATTTTTTATTTTTTTTCCTCTCGGTAAGACTAAATGGTACCGTTCCTGGAGTGTTTAAAAGTGCCTCAGCAGTGGTTCAGTTAAAGTAAAGGAAGCTACGTTTGCCTTAATTCTGTTGTCAACTTTAATTGCAAGTGTTGATCTTAAACCATAAAGGTGGGATTAAACATACTCTAAACTGGAGGGAAAAAAAGCTTTTTATAAAGTTCTTTGTGAACAGCTATTTTGAGAGTAGCTCACAAACCATAACAGTGGCTTAATGTACGCAGCAAATTATTTTACACTCACAGCTAATTTGAAACAATCCTCTCGGTTATATTCATTTTTCTCAAGGTACAGCAAGTGTCTTTGGTTATTTTTTCAACATTTTCTATGTGTATACATTGTGTACTTTTTTATCATCTTTGTAAGCTGTGCTTATATGACCTTTTTAATTCCTTTGTTTTCTTGGTGTCAATGAACTGGCTTTCATGATGTATTTGCTTTTTTTTTGGAATGTAGCTTATTTTGGGCTCTGAAGCAAAAACCTACAGTACGAGTACTTTCCTCCTGTAAAGTTTACTTTGGCTTTGTAATTGTTCTCTGTTGATGTTATTGTTTGTGTAACACTTAACTGCATGACGCAGAGTGTAATTATATGGCATTAATGGCTGCACAGGAAATCTGTAACCTTCTTGTTCCTTCTAGTTGTTATTATTGCCTCCCATAAAAATAACTCATACAGAAAAGATTGTACAATATTATGATACCACTGTTGAAGCCATTGCATAAACCAAAAAGTCATTTTGAAGTGGGAATTTTTATCTGACTGGCCCATGCCTGTCTTTATAAGGGCCTGAAAAGCTGCAAAAATAAGGTGTATTTTGTTTTTTTTTGTGGTTTGTTTTTAGCAACTTTGATTTCCATATGTGTATGGTTATTAAAATGGTGTTTCCTCATTTACTTCTTTGGAATAAAAAGCAATATATGTAGCCATAGTCTAACCAGAGTTTAAATCCGTCCTCATTTAATCAATTCACATTCATAAATTCCCAATTGCTTGAGATCCGGCTCCTTCTCATGGGGGTATGACCTTGCATTGAGCAATATATCACAAACATCTCCTAAAAGATTGATTTGAATGCCGATGCATGTTTGACCCTTTCCTGTGACTCGGGGCTACCGGGCTGCTGAGTCTCAGGGACGAGGCGGGAGTCCTGTTCAGTCACGGCGGCATTTCAAAGAGCCCAAGGGAACCAGGGGACTGTTCACTTGGCTCCTTCAGGATGGGGGGGACAAGAGCGCCTTTCATGGGAAAAAACAGTGGAAACTCTGTGCTAAGGAGTTAATCACGCGCTGCATATGTGTTCTCTCTTGGCGGGGAGGAGAGGGATATAGCCAGCGCTGGCCCACAAGGAGGATGGATATAAGGATGGATGTGTAGGTCATGTGATGGGTAATTTAATTGGAACCAGCAGGCGAAGCAGCTTTGTTTTGGATTCTACTTTTTTTTTTTTACTCTTCTCATGAACGCATGCATGTTTGATAAAGTGATTCGTCTTTTCAGGGCTGGAACATTTGAGTCTGGCCTATAATCTATTTCTGGAGTTTTTGGACACATTCGAGTTTTGTTGTTAATTTGACCCTGATAAAACCACAGGATACAATCACTGATGGTTTAGTCCACATGGGCCACCTCTGTTTGTTCTCTTCCTAACAAGCCATTCAATTTCAATGATTTCATGGGCTTTTAATTAGACACATGTAGATCTGGTTTAGCTATTTCCTTGGTCTGGCTCTGTTTCCAACCCATTGTACGTTTCTGAAAACCACAGATACGTATAATCTCAAGGTAATTTGTTACTGAATGATCCGGCCCTTTTTTTTCCCTCTCATTAGGCAGAAGGTGGTTGGGATGGATGGCGCGTATAAAACTCCAAAACTTTGCCATCGGAGACTGGAGTATGCATCCTGACTCCCATAGGTTTTAAATGTAGGCTATGAAAGTACTTTGTTTAGAGTCAGGAAAAGATTGTGATTTGGTTTACATGCTAATTAACACATTGTGTGTCATTTCATAGCAAATAAAAGTGCTCTGGTTAACATTAGGAAAAGGTTGTGGTTTGGTTTAAATATTACTAAATGCATTGTGAGTCTTTTTTTAATCTAATCTTTGTTACTTTTTCTGTATTAGGTGCTATATGTGACATAATCGCTTTTTTTTTAATCTCCAATGTGTGAACAGATCATGATGTACCGTAAAAAAACAGTCTTGGTCGGCTATACACCGATGGTGACGGTCTGATTTTCTATGTAATGGACTCGGCTCAGATTTTCCATGAAAATCCTTATGCCGCTTCCGTTTTCTTCGGTACCTCTCTTCTACTCCTCTACAGCAGCAACAGTGTGCAACACAGATTCCAACACAAACAAAAACAGAAGCACGAATGTTACATATTGCACCTTTAAACTAAGCGTTGGCGTATTTCTCTCAGTCTAACCAACTGATGTCAGTGCCTAATCTAAACATAAAAATCATCATGAATATCATTTCTGAGAGATATGGTTGAAAATAACCATAACACTACAACACCGATATACATGTCACGAAAAAAGCTGAGAGAAAACATATTTTTGCTTGAGATTATACATATCCATGGTTTGCAGGAACATACAATGTCAAGATTTGACTCTGGCAACTGGGTTGCTGTTTCAGACCTGACCCTAATTCTGACCCACTTACCACAACCTTGTTATCTCCAAATATGTTTTTACAGGCTGTCAACCCAATCCGTAGCAGAATACGGTGCACTTTTCACCAGGATAATTTCATTTTTTCATGTGACAATGCTCAACGTCTGTTTTAGTGCCAGGACGGAGAGGAATGTTGACACAACTGCCTCCATCTGCCCGTCCTCAACTCACAGATGGAGCAGATTCTCAGCTAAGCATACCAACACATGTTCTTTGGCTTTTCATCCTTGACATGTTGTGGGAAAGTCACAGCTTGGAAATGTGAATTGCGTGTCACCACTGCACAGCATCTCAGTATAAACTCTGTTGATTGACCATGTGTACAGCTTGTGAAGGATTTTCTGTGCCTGCTGCATTTGAATGGATTTGAATAGGAGAGGTCTGTGTGTGATTATGGAACTTGGCCTTGTCATATCCCCTCCACAGTTAGCAGAAAGAGTCATATTTTGCTCCTTTTATTGACTAGGTATTGAAGGCTGACGTGTGAAATATAAATTCGCTCTGGCACGGCAACACAAAGGAACACAAAGGAGCGACTATACAGGATAACGCAACGCATGGTCAAAGAGTCAGGGTTAGGAGTGTGGGAAGGGGGTTCAGTGACATGTCGGCTGCCAGTCTAAACATGACTTGGAGCTGAAGAGCCCAGCGTGTGCCAAGTCTATAGAAACAGCAAGGCTTTAAAACCCAGGCCCTATGAGTCAGCCAAAAGCCCTGGACTCAGAAAACCTATTCCAGTCCCTGCGTTACCATAGAAACGGGAACAGATTGGAGCCACATCTGGTAGCCATTTCAGTCCCTGCAAGGAGAGGAAGAAAGAAATTTATGAGTGAGGGCGAAAAAGACAAATATTTTCTGCAATGCAAAGCAGAAAGAAAGCGGAGTCGAGTTACACTTGAAAGGGGCTGAAAATATTAATCCTACCGTGGACAGAGTCGAGAGCAGTTTTTCGGTGCCCACGTTAGATCACGATTACAGATGAAGTTTTGCGCCGTTTGAGTTGTAATCTTGTTTAATCGAAAGCAATTTATACTCGCCTCTTATCGTCCACCTTTTTCATGGAAGTTTTGCTTAAGGATTAGTGTTACATTTGAGCCACGTTCAAACTGATGTAGTTTAGGTTGTGTTTCAGCTTCATGCTAAACACAGAAACTAGCAGATGTTCCCGTTCAAATGAAGTCTAATACATGCATATTGGCCTTAAACGTCCTCGGTTATAAGTCTAACTCTTAGGGTTAGGGTCCCATGACAAGAGCGGATGTTAAAAGATTTAAAGGCTACCATGCATGCATTGATACTGTTTGCACATGAAACTACAGCAAGGTTACACATGTGGTCATGCAGTAGAAAGCTATTTTTTACCTATATCCCTTTATTTGTTTTGAAAACGTATTGTTGAAATCCTTTAAATACTGTCAGTGTTCGTGAACTTTGCACAAGTTATTTCTTCAAAAACCTCAGTACAACAGAGTCTGAGGTTTTGATGTGTCCAAATGAAAATGTGCCTTTTGTTCTACTCTTCAAACGACGTGCTGTTTGACTGGCTGACATAAATGTGTGGCTGTTGCAGTTCGATTTCCTAAAATGCAGTCATTTCCCTGGCTGATTTGTTGCATCAGACATGGCCAGAGGAGATTTGAAAATGCTTGCTTTCCTCTCTTATCTCTGTCGACGCAATGTCTGCGAGAAACCGGTCTAATTGCAGGCCTCCTTACACGTTAAATGTTGTTTCTCAGCCCTGTGGAAATGCAGTAACTATGAAATGACATTTACTGGAAATGGAGCTGGTGCTTTTCTTGAGCCAAAACCGCTGAGAACTGAGGTCAGCGTGCGACCAAAAAAAGGGGGGGAGAAACAGAGCCAGCGTCAAATGTGTGTTTCTACATTTCCAGTGACATCTACTCACTCTGCGATTTAAGACTGTCATTATAATAGACCCGAAACTCCGCTGCAGAGGCATCGGGCTAAAATAGATCGCTCTTAATACACAAATCAAGAACAACCACACAACAAGCCGACCTCCCAAATAGATGCCCAGACGAGCTAGTGATGTGCTGTAACTAGGTCAAAAGAGCTGAGGGAACCTCAGCCTGTATTTGTATTATGGGTCTCATACAAGCAGTGTAAAGGAAAACTACTATTTATCATAATTCAGACCACCTTGCCACATCTGTGTCATCTCAGACTTCTTTAAGGCAGACTAATTATTCTAGCAGTGTTCCGTACTTCTTGAAGACACTTGCGGGCACTAATACATTTTCTTTCTGACTAGGTCTGTGAATGTGGAAATACAAATGAATATGAATAGCCAAAAATGTAATTAAGCCGCAGTCGCTTTCTCTATCCAGATGGAGATTTTTCTCCCCCCCCCTCTTCTTTCACGTGGAGGGGTGTGCAAACAGTTGTCTGGGACTTCAAATTGCCCTGGATTTTTCCCCCTTTGTCAGCATAATTCTATGGAACGAGTGTATTAGTGGAGAAGATTTGGATGGCTAATAGAAAACAGATCAGTCAGATGCTTTGTCTTTTCTCTTTCTTTCTCTCTTCTAAGCCCTCTTTCCTTCTCTCATGTTTTTCCTCTACAGCCCATTTTTCCTTTTCCAGCATTCACTCCTTCACCCCCCCCCCCCCCGCTCCCCCTGCCCTTTATTCCCTCACACACCCATC
>JAPQRN010000027.1:22652697-22665251 GCA_037367275.1 Coranthus polyacanthus | reverse complement strand
ACACCACCATACTTGTCAATGAGAAACTGACCCTGGCTGTCACTGACAACACAGTTAGTGTATTTGTTATCTAACACTGAAGGGTTACCGTGATCAATATTTCAAGAAATCAAGAGCGTGGAGGGATGTCGCTACGTCTGTCAGGGTGTCATCTGAGTGTCTTTTGTCACAGTCGTGTTTCAAACGGTCCCCTTGCACTGGAGCGTAGCGTAACATAAAAATGGAAAAAGTACTTTCCCCAGATAAGGCTGTTCTCCATGCGATATAAAAGCGGCAAGTGTCAAACACTGAAGTTTTTTTAATGTCCTCTTGAGGTGACTCAATTCCCATAGACCTAAAATGCAGCAGTAATAAACATTTTTACAGCTTGGTACAAAAAAAAAACCAAAACGATTTTAGTCTCTAGCTTTAGCTAATTTCCACATTCATGACAACTGCCGGGGTTTGTAGTGACAGGTGAGTGCGGCCTGTGTCTGCCATGTGAGCTCTGATTGACAACTAGCTCAGCCGCTGAGTTGGACATTCACAGCTTCTGTTTATTCAATAACACAGCTGTCAGAGTGTCGTGAAGTTTGCCGGTAGGCTACTCACAATATCGGGCCTGTTAGCGTAAATTTGCTATATTAGCATTAATTCTTATTGGATGTACATATGGTCTGTCAGTTAGCCTGTTAATTAGACCAGCTACTGCTTATTTGAGTGTTAATACAGTACCTAACAGTAACTACAGTTACTTGGTGGTGTTTAACTTGACAGTATTAGTCGACATGATCTGTATTATCAGTAAGTTTCACCGTCACTCTTAAACCGGCTCCACCCTCTTATCCAAATATGTGCTCGTTTCCAAAAAAACAACAACATTGCAATCCACAAACCAATGGGTGACGTCACGGAGGCTCCATCCACTGGCGCCATGAGCGCTGACTAGCCGGTCACGTTCATAGGTGGCGAGGCACGCTGGCTGTCCCACCAGCCCCAGCCTAGGCGCTAATGGGAGCACGCAGCAGGACCGTACATCTCCAAAAACGTCGGACCAAGTTGGTTCTATCTTGAAAAATCCAGCCACAGATTTCAATTTTAAATAATTACATTTTCAGACACAACAATTGTATTTCAGAAACTATAACTTCAAGCCAGCCAGTAATAAATGAAATGCAGAAGTGCTTGAAGACCGTGTTCATAACCTAGCAACAATAAGTGCTCTGAAAATAAGGTCATGGGCTTCCAGTGCAAAAAACAGCTGCCCAGCTGGCTATGCCTAGTGGACATAAGAGATATAAGAAGTGATTTTGTTGGTATAAATGTGACAGATGGGACCCAAAACACTGAACCAGGCAGAAGCGTTTCTCAGAATGGAATAAAGCAATCCATGGACTCAGCAGGCCTTGAAAAATCCATCACACTGTATGGATTTCAATCTGAAATGTCGGGATGTCAATCAATACCACAAAACTGATCCTCTGTATTTCATTGACCCGCCTCAACCCTGACGAGGACACGACGAATCCAAAAAAATTGAGTGGACGTATGTGGTTGTTATATGATTTTATTAATGTGAAGTACTATTCCACAGACAGAAGAACATTGGGTGGAGTCAATGAACAGGTATCACATGGTCAATAAACATTTTTGCAAGATCCAAAGACAAGTATCAAAGTACAGTACAATGGAAGGAGAACATTCAGTAGACTATCGACAAGTTCATACAGTTTTTTCATCCGTAAAAAGAAAATAAATCTCCGTTTTGTTTATTTTGCTCTGGTAATAAATAATATACCCATGATTAGTGTATGTCTGTGTCTCAAAGAATAAGGCAACAAATTAAATCATTAGAACTTTATTCCCCATGAGAATGTTCCCTCTGTAATGATAAAATAGAAAATGAATAAGACAGTATAATTTGTCAGTCGTTAATATTCTATTCCTTCACATTCTAATCACAAAAATAGATCCATCTGTGATAAAGTAAGTCTTTAAGCCTAAAGTATATCTTGAAATGAATGAACAATCATGGCGGTGAGTTGTATTTGTGCGCTGCAGCACATTTTAAAGTGCAAAATGGAAACAAAGGTACTGTATTTATTAAATAAGGAGCTTTTTTTCTTCTTCTTCTTCTTTGAGTGTGTTCCACACAGAGGTGACACTTTTGACAAATTGCCAGGGTGCATCAGATAATCGCTATCCCACCTGGCTCTGGGCGATAGCCTAGTCTAATTTCGTTGTTCTCTGTGAGGTGCTGGCTCCGGTGTGTGATCCATGTTATGGAAGCTGCCAATAAAGAACCGATTCGTAAGACGTGAATTACTTATCTATATTGCAGTGTCTTGTTCACCGAGCGCATCTTAAAGAACTCAAAGGTCTTCCTGTTCCACTTGTTTTGGCACAAGCTATTGCATTTTTGACAATTACATTTTTCCTGATGACGGTTAATTGATCAGAACAGTGTTGTAACTGTGTGATTTCTAGTTTCTTTCCCACAATTAAAATTTCAATTGCATTAACTAATCATGTTATGTGTCCCAGTTCTGTTGTCACACATTCCTCCAAAGCTTTGGTTATAGGAGGTATATACACCTGACCCAGATGCTCACACATCAACCTAAACTATCCCCAATTTAATTCATGCTGTTTCACGCATAATTCATGTTTTATTGCAGCAGTTTACACCACTCCGGTCTCCGTCAAACCCTCGGGCAGCTTCTGACAAACAGGTTTCCTCCGATCTGTCTGATTACTGAAAAAGAGGGTAAACCCTGTTTAAATGTTACTGTATTGCCAAAGCAGTGCCAACTGGCAACGCAATTTTACTTAATTTGAAAAGTGCTATAGAAAATCTTCAGCTATTCAAGACCAACAGTTACTAGGTCCGATGGTTCTTACGTTTTGAAGGACTTGTCAAAGCTTTGTGAGATGTGTATTTTACTTTACATTTATTGCTCTATAGCAGGAAACTGAGGAAAAACAAAATACATTCCTACACATTTGTATCCACACTACCAAACACATCTGTTTTGATGCATATTCTTTAAATGGCTAAATGACACACATGTTGAGTTGATATTCGGTGGCAGTGAGACATGATCATCAGGCGCCCGGCGAGGCATAAGGTCCATAGTTTTAGCAATCCCGAAAAGAATTTCCACGAGCATGTTTTTGAAGCAGCCCTTCTTTTTCATGCAGTTGTATGCTTTACTCTTGTTGTGATTGCCGATACCCCGCACAACACACAATTGCTCACAGTTGTCATTAAGTAATTGAAACAGCTCTATTACACAGTCATAATGATAAATACATTAATAAGAACTTTTACAAATGTGTCAAGACGACTGTTTAAATCCATGCACTTCATGCATAGATGATGGTCATCCTCTGAGGCCTGCAAAGCCCGCTGTGGAGACAGAGAGTCGAGTGTTTACTGCGTGTCGAGCCACTTTCCGGCCAGTTACCTGTCCATTTAGACCTCAACACCTTCATCCCATGAGCTGTTAACCTGCTCTACCCTGCTCCGATTAAAGCCCCGCAGCCTGTGAATAAGTCGAAGCATTCCATTCACACGTACCTCCCTCCCAAGCCCTTTATCGTCTCACTTTCTCACCAAGCTATTGTTATTCCCAGGTGTTTTTTTGAACAATGTTGCGCCACGTACAATATCTCCACTTTACTTCATCAGGAATGTTTTTTTTTTTTCTTCAATGGTCCAACAATATTTCACAGATTTCTTTCTACTGTTTTTTTTTTTTTTTAGAATAACCGTATGGTACACTGGACGAATACAAAACTGGACAGTCACGTAGCTGCCACCATACTGAATGCAACACTGCTCAAACTCACGTAGCTAATGAATACTAAATGTTCTATTACGAAGTGTGATATGTATTATCAGCTAACCACTTTACACCTTCATCTGTCTCTCTGAATGTGAGGTCCTGTTATCCTTCAAACTCTGCAAGTCGTCAGCATGTCTCCGCAGCGACGTCGCCGCGATAAATTCCTGCACGTGTGGTGTCCTTGGTGATCCGTAATTCCGCAGTCATATGTTGGCCTGTTTGATAGCTGTGTGATTGTCTGTTATATTTATTTGTTTAGCTTCTCCATCTTCAGTCATATCTGTGTAAGGCAGCCTTAAGGTGTTGGTCAAGGCTGAAGACGCCGTATCTCCTATTTCATGCCGCTTCGCAGCACCTGATTCGCTGCTATGAGCATGACGCTGATGATGAAAGCAATGGCGAAGGCGCATATCAGGCTCTTGCGAACGCAGGTTTGCTTGACTTGCTGCGTGGGGCTGGAACCTGCGGAAGACGGAGAGGAGTGAGGAAAACAAATATTAAATAAAAGTCTATTACATCAGGTGTTATTTAACGCTCGAAAGTTATCTGATGGTAATTTTTGAATGAAAGAGCTCATCGCAAAATCCTTACAATTACATGAACACAATTATAAGGGATGAACATTGCTGTGGAAATTTGTTTTTCACACCTGTATGGTATGTAGCTGCATTTAGATTGAAATGCTGATTGGATCAACAAACAAATGGACTGGCACCTGACTCCCATACTAATAAATGCTCATCAAAAACACTTGCACACATCAAAGTGTAGCTGCAGACTTAACAAGTAAGAACAGAGGCAGCTGAAGGAAACAAAAGGTTCAAAGGAAAACATTTCTGGCTGTACTTTAGTTTTGTCCAAAGAGAAGATATTTCAGAATCACTAAAAATCGATCTTGCTTTTGATTTATCTTCATTTCCTCCAGAGGTCATGGCTGTTCTAAAGAGAGAAAACATTTCACAACTTGAAATATGTTTTTACAAAAGTCAAAAAGAGATGTTATAGTTGTACATCACAAATTGGCATCATTAAACCTATATACCGGACAAATGACGGTAGAAACTACTGTCATCGGAGTTTGTCACATTCAGTCAGTTCCATGTATTTTTCTCCTTAACTGTGAACATTGTCACTCAGTCTGTCTCTGCTTATACATCACTTAGGGATTTTCCACATTTGCAGAGTCTGTGTAATTTTTTTTTTTTTTTTACGGACGAACAGAAAGCAAGAGGGGAAGGAGAACAATGATATGGTTTGCCTTGCACAGTTGCTCGAATTACAAAACAGCTGCCAAAGAGCATTTCATACACTGCTGATCACTGGCTGCAGTATGTTATAATCTTTTGAGGCTGCTAATGAGAGAAATTGGCATCTCTGCCCTTTGTACTATGCAGTTCTGTGTGTGATTGCTGGATATTTGCGCAAAATGGTGAAGAAGAAGCACATCCAATGATTAACACAAAACAACTTCACTCTAAAAAATTGTCTGCTGCTATAATACGAGAAGGCTTTTCCGTACGCTTGAAAAAACGGGTTTGGGTTTCACACGATCTCAACACGTCACAAACACTCGCGTCTTGTTTTTATAAAGTATAGAGGAGGTCTTTTCCTTACTGTCTATATCCACCTGGCAGTCCTCGGGGTTCTCTATGTGGTTCTCCTCGGTCATGATGATGTTCTCGATGTCTTTCATGGAGAGGTGATCGCAGAAGGTGTCGTACAGGAGCCTCTTCAGCTCCTCCACCGTCAACTTCTGCATGTCACACTGGAGACACACACGCACACATACACATACTTTAACCGCACATTAACACGGACAGGGGCTGATGGGTATGAAAGCACAAGCACCGACGCAAAGATTTGCACACACAGGTGTACACACAACACATAAAGTGAACTGTAACAGCAGAAATGGATGAAAACATTTTAGCTGAACGGTTTCCCTGCTGAGTAAACTTGTAAACACAAGATAAGATGTAACAATAATTAAGAGGAATGGAAGTGTTCAGATCCTCACTGAATTGTCAGCTGCCTGTGCCGTTCTCAGCTTCAATAAAATTTCATTTTTAATTTTGAATATTTCATCTTTCTCTTTGTCCGCTTAGTGTATGTTTTTTCCAAATTATTGAAAGATGAAGGAGTAATATAGCACCTTTCTCATTTTTATGTATATCTGCAATAAACATCATCTTAAGGAAATTTAAATAACCCGCCTTGGGAAAATATACAGTCAAAATGTGGGTTTTAGCTCCTAAAGTATATTTAGGTGACCGGCATATATCTAATAATAACCTCTAGATATGATCAGACAAATAGTACACAGAATCAAAATGTGTTTGAAAATGACAGATTTTTCATTCCGGGAACACTTTTATGTCTATTGATTTGTTTTCAGCAACAACTATTTACATGAATACACACTGAAAATCATAATTTTCGTGGTTTTCATAGTTTAATGGATGTTCAGTCCAAATTTCAGCCCAATCAAGTGAAAAATAAGCAACTAGCGAGGCTTAGAGTACACATAATGATGGATTTCAATTCAGTGAGGTCAAAGAAATATTTGGAGTACAGCTGTAGGATTCATTCAGGTCCCATGAACTTAATAGAAGTGCTTTGTTTTTTCCATGTTGAAGGTGCAGATTGCAACCAACTGAATACTCATTCTACGACGACAAAAACACAGTTCTTCTTTTGGTGTGGTTATACACTAATGAAAACATAATTATGAATATTATAGTCCTGCAAGACCCTCGTGAATCTTACACGCCGGACCCTTAATGTTGGATCAATAATATGATGGAGGAAATAAAAGTTACTAAAATGCTGGTAACATTTTTTTTTTTTTGCCGTATTAACAACTAAAATTAAACACACATTACTGCAGTATGTAAATGTGACTTTCAGAAAATGGCCTGAATGACTAAGTTTCACTAAGTAAACCCCTTCAAAAATGCCAAACCACAATCTGGAAAAGCTCAGCTATGTTAGTCATTTTCTGCTCAGCCTGAGCTGGAGTTTACCAGCATGACCCGAGGCTGTGTGCGATCAGTGCAGCAGCACATGCTTTATACTACTATTCTGTTATATAATGTTATGTGAAACTACGCAGCCTTTGCTATAGTCCCTCAGGTTTTTCGACTCTCACAGCAGGTGTCTTCGGCTGTTTCTTTTTTCGTATACACTGACTGCACCAAGCAATCCCATAAACCCCCTCTCCATTTCACATTTCATTTTGTGCCTCACTTTCTGACAGTCGCTCTGGAATCATTATCACATGAGCACAACAAAAGCGGCTCTGACACAAGCTACATCCCATTAATTTCCATTCAACTGTCAAAGTGAGCAGTTGATTATCTAATGAGGTGTCTGTAAATAAATTAATATCTATTTTACATAAAAATTGACTTTAATGTTCTGAGGAAAAAGACCACTGCCACACACAAAGAGGCGGAGATATCAACTCAGAGTCCTGATGAAGGACACGCAGCTCTTAGGAGGGCTCTCCGAGATTAAAATCCGCCCATTAATAACCTGCTGGATGTGGCAATTAGAACTAGTTTTCCTTTAAAGTCGTACGGTGGCTGTGCCTAAATGCTTCTGTGTCTGGTGGTTTGAGACACCGGCTAATAGGCAGGAAATGAGCTTCTGAATAATAAGCACCTTCCAAAAAACAGAGTCAAAGTCAGTGCCGTTGAACTTATCTGGTAACCCAGCTGCCGTCAGTTTTGGGCCCAAAAGGGTGACAAACTCCTCAAAGTCCACCTGGCCATCGCCTGAGGAAAAGAAGGACATTTGGTGTTTATTGTGGCTTCACAGTAAACTGCATACAGCCCAGTTTTGTAAACAAAAAGAGACCAGTCACAATCTGTCCTTTGTGACTGAACATCATAAAATACAAGCTGTGTGTGGCGCTGTGTGTGTGTTTGTCTCACCATCCATGTCTAGTCTCTGGATGATGACTTCCAGCTCCACCTCATTTGGCATGTAGCCCAGGGAACGCATAGCCATTCCCAGTTCCTGCTTTGAGATGAACCCGTTCCCATCTCGGTCAAACACTTTGAAGGCCTCGCGGATCTCTGCAGGAAACACACACATGCGCACACAAGTTGAAGTGTTATGGCAGAGCGGGATATGAAAGTAGGAAATGTTCCAAGCACCAAAGACACATTTGTTATGCTGCATCAACGCTTGAGTCATACTTATATGGGGGTTGGCGGCTCAGGAGAACAAATTCCACCAGTAAAATGACACAAAAAAAAAAGAACCAAAATAAAATAAATCCCCTAAAAAATGTGAGCAAGTAATAATCAAGTGGCTGAGACCAAGACAAACTGACAATGTGAGGCATAATAATACAGCCTCACATCAGAATGGAAAATGCACTTTAAATTAAAAAAGCAGTTGACTTGTTTTTCGTTGCAGTCAGTGTATTTCATGTTTTGTCTGTTCAACTTCATTCGATTTGTAAATATATATCGATTCAGGCCTGAAATGCACTCTGAAAAAAAGTTGGGGAAATCCAGCTCTAGCAATGAGGTGAAAACTTTTAAAAATGAAGTGACTTGAAACAGCTGATGTCAGCAGGCTCCCAGGAAAGGCCTAATCCTTCAGCAGCAACGATGGGCTGAGGATCGCCAATGTGCTTACAGGTGTGTGAGGAAGTTATTGAAAGGTTTAAAAATAACGTCCCTCAAAGAAGGGATTTGGATATTTCCTCCTCTGCGGTGCATATCATAAGGTATTTAGTGGGAAAAAAAATCCACACTTTAAGTTGTAAGAGGCAGTACTCAAGCACTGACATGGGGATGGCCAAAGATTATTAGTGAATGAGCTGGTATTGGTAAGGTGAGCTGGTATTCTGCATTTATTTATTTATTCTTATCCAGAAAATTCTTGAACAGAAAGACAAACTTGCGACAAAAACCTTCCACGATTCAGTATGTAATAGCATGTAACGCGTTCTCAACTAAGCAATTTTCTCACAAGCTATGGTGACTTTTAAGGCCAGTGACTATTAATCAACCAATCAGCAGCTAGACAGACATGTGAATGAGCTGGAAATGGATGAACACAAACCCCTTTGTTTGCTGGGAACTCTTTGTCCTTTGCCTTTGTCACAGAATACAGAAGCATCAATGTAAGTTCTCTGCCTTTGTTCAAAAGGTTTTCAAGCGAGTTTTCAAGCAGGCTTTAGTAACACCGAGCTACTGTCACACACTGCTGCTGCTGTAGAGAAGCAGAAGAGAACTGCTTAATAACCCGTGAACAAGCAGAAGGACAAAAAAAAACGACCTGAGTCCTCTACGTAGAAATCAACGTACAGTCGTTATCGTGGATTTATGCGACCGAGACAATCATTAGCTTAGAAATGGAGTTAGCTAACAAATGAAATGAGAACAACACAGACTCCGACACAAACTTTATGTAAGCATACACGAACGTTGCATGTTGAACCGTTATTTTGAGCCAATTCACTCTTACGCTGTAACTTGAAGGATTTCTACCTTGAGAAGTTGTCATTTACGTCAGTAGCAAAAGGTGATCGTAACAATGGTGACCTTAGTTTAAAGAGACCCAAATGTTTTGTCAGTTCTTGTCGTCTGGGTTAAAGCAGTTAAAGAAACTGCACTGATTATTTCAGTGCTTGTCATGTGGACTACTGAACTTGTCGGAGTAGTCCCCTGAGGGTCTGATGGGAGATTTCTGAGTCTGAGAAAATGACCCTTGTGATGTTATCACAGTTATCTCAGCATGCAGTTGCAGACTACAAACAAATCCCACTTTGAGATTTTCAGCACCGGAAGGCTTAGCAAAGAGATGGCCTGAGTTGCATCATGGGACATGTAGGAATTTGTTGTTTTTGAAGCTTGACCCATAAAAAGTCTTCTCTCTCTGTAGTCTGGACTTTTTGCTATAATGTCCTAATTTTACTACAGTAGTTACAGATTTTTACTTGATGTTGTGCCAAAGAGGTGCATTTAGTGGAAGTAAATATCATTCTGAACATCAGGTAAAATAACGGTTGTGTTTTGATTCCTTATTCGGCAGGTGTGATGTGGCTGTGGTGATACTGACGCTAGCCAGCAGCAGGTAAAGTAGTTGGTTTGATGGAGGAAAAAAGCTTTTGGATTAGGTACAGAAAATCAAACATCCAGTTGAAAGATGTTGCATTAACAGGAACAGTTAAGTTCAGCCACACTGAATCTCTTCATTTATATGCAATAACATCCACCATCGCATCACTACAATGTTAGATTTGTCAAATCCTCACGTCATGCGCCTAGTAAGCACACAGAAGAACAGAGCTGGAGATGAATCTTAAGATACAGATGATGCACAAAGCTAATCTTCAGAAAATAATATGTTCCATCTGTAATCTCTCTAATCTCATACCGGTCAGAATAAGAAACCTGAAAACGCGCCATTAAATAATCCTGTCACGTTAAGTCTTTGTAATAAGTTTCATGGGAATTAGAGAGGCTAATTTAACAGCAAACGACAAAATCTAAAGTGAGGTTTGAATGAATAATGAAAACAAAACAAGTACTGAACACTGGTGCTAAATAATGCAGTGCTTGTCTCTGCTGTTCAACTGACAGGCAGTAACAACCTACTAGGTGGGCAAAATAAATATTCAAGAGTGGAATTAAATGACTTCCCTTACTCGCTTTACAGCCAATTAACTGTTGTTAAGTTCCTAAAGTGTAATACTAAACAAACTTCATAAATCTACTGCAGAGCCCAAATCTTGTAAATGGGAATTGCCGCTCCAGTGATTTACTGGAATGTCAGAACGGCAACAAATGGCCGAGCCTCGGGCCAAAATCCGCAGCGTGACATTCTGTGACAAATATTTCAGTTGGAAAAAACAAAACACAACAAATAACAATGATGGTAGAAAACGTGTGCGTATCATGTTGTGTATAACGCGGTAGCGTGGCTGCGGGAAAAAGCTTGTTGTAACCAAATACGCATACAAAAAGTACAAACCATGCCACGGGGCCAAGGATACCTGAATTACATCTGGGTATGTAATTTATAAAACCGAGCAGAGTGACATTCGCAGCAGCTATTTTTCACGTTGCTTTATTTGCTTCTTTTTTTTCCCCCTACAAAACGCCTTGCTGGAGGTGAAGTTTGAATCATTGAGATACTCCAGCTGTGGGTTTTTTTTTGTTTTTTTTTGTCTTCCCTGGGTGTGATCTCATTGTTTATAGAATAACAACACCTCAGTATCCACCTGAGGTCCCGGCGCCATCTGTTTGCTTTACAAAATAGGGGTTTTCCTGCAGACAGTCACTGAGAGAGTGAAGAAAAAAAAAAAAACATGTTGCCGCGACGCAGGAGGCAAACACACTCTTAAATAAGGTGCCAAAACAGTTTTAGCAAATACTCTGTCTCCCCTGAAAGCTTTATTTATTGATCAAAGGCCAAGGTGAGCAAAACATCCCAACTGGTGAGTGCCATGTAGTAAATCTGACACAAAAAAAGTTTGCATTGTGTAATGAAACATGAGCACAATTTGCCGTGAGAGGATTTTGTACTTTGTCACAAACCCTTTACAGAATACGAATAACTCTGAGCTGCATGGGTGTGAAATATAAATGAGTGGTTTATCAAGCCCAGTGGCATATTCAACCGTAAAGCTGGGGTATGTATAGCATTACAAATACTATCTAAACCACACAGCTCAACTTGAAATCAGGACAAACAGAGAAGTACGAGAATGAACCACCAAATCTCTGAAGTAAAGCAGACTTTACATAATCCCCACTCAAACAAAAGAGGCTGACTAATCATCTCTAAAAAAAATTAATTTCTCTTTTTGACCACACGCCATCCAGATAGATAAACTCTCAAAGAGATAGCACTCTATCCCAAAATGTCCTCAGGAGAGACAACTACATTCTCCCGTTTCCAATCTTTCGTTGTACTTTGTGAGCCCAAAATGAGCCACGTCCACACGTATGCCCCCACGGTCACACTATTGTAATTGAGAAACTACTTCTGTCTGAATCCACCAATTGTCTCTCTCTCTCTTTCTCTCTCCCTGTCTGAATAAAATGCTATGGGGAAAAAAAAAAAATCAGTAGCTCTAATAGTGGCGTATGCCTTCACCAATGATGTGAATTATCGTGTCCAATCAAAGAGACGCAGCTGGTGAAATCCAACGATCGCTTATTCATGTAGCCTTGGAATGGATGGATTAAAATTCAGTGCACACATAATTAACATTGGTCAGCAGCTACAAGTTCACATTTTCAAACCAAACCATAGGGGAAAAATAATAAACAATTCACACACTCGCGCTTTTTAACACCCAGGAAACCCGCATTGCATCAGTTTCATAGACATCAGAAACTTCACAACACGGGGACGCCGTTAAGTCGGCAAAAACCTTAGTAAAAGGTGGTTGGGGTGGCTACGGCGGAACACCAGGTGACGGTTCATGTCTTAGCCCGTTCCCTGGTCCTTTCTTCCTAACCCTAACCCTAACCCCGACTCCAAACCATAACCATGGTGTCGTGTAAACATCTTTCAGACTACCCTCGGAGAAGAACAATGACACCAACCCCGTGTACCAAAAAATAACACAAAGGTTTCGTTGCTGATTTCCATCTAATATGGAATTTGTTCGATTCTTCTATTAAATCAAGGACTGCTGCAGTCTCCTATTATTTTTATACTATTTATACTATGTCATGTTTTTTTTTAAGTTTCAGC
>JAPQRN010000027.1:22631804-22652597 GCA_037367275.1 Coranthus polyacanthus | reverse complement strand
TTAAATCAAGGACTGCTGCAGTCTCCTATTATTTTTATACTATTTATACTATGTCATGTTTTTTTTTAAGTTTCAGCGAAAACGTGACTAAAAACAGCTTGATGGAAAAGCAATGGAATACAATCTATAACTAGACGTAGTCACTGCTGCTTTAATTAAATAAATAAAAACTCACAATAACAGTCATTTCACATTTCACTTGCTGGAACCCTGAATATTTGCCATTTTTGTTTGATATTGAAATAAACACAGAAATATAAACCTTTCAGTTTCAAGGTTTTGTGGGTTTGGAGGTTTTAGAGATTGCCAAATGGAGAGCCACCAAAAAAGTTTTAAGATACAGAAGAAGATGCAACTTCTGCATCCTGCTGATTGAACATTTGTTAAACTCTCTCATGTCTGATTAAGTCTGAAATGTTTGAAATGGAAATGCACAGCGACAGAAAACAAAAAAGTAAGACATAGTTAACTCCCACCACTTTAAAGTTGCAGCTATAATATTGTTTCTAGACTCTTTAACTTCACCTTCGGCTTCAATTAAACCTGAGTTTCCTTATTTAAAAAAAAAAAACATTTACATAGAGCTTTAACTTTTATTATTTGCTGTTGCTGCATCTTCCGCTCCGTCTCCGGGACCACAGTTCCACAAGGGAGGTGTGAATTTTTTCGTTGAAGAGCGTGGTATGTGGTATTTCCTTTGATGTAGAGAGGTGCTTGTTGGCCTTAAAAGATGCAATGCCATGCAGTCCCCTGTGGTGTGCTCTGACAGAGGATGAAAAGCCAAAGTAAAGATCTTCAGCTGTGAGAGCAAAAGCATCTGAAACTGAACTCCCACATGAGAAGATTGCAGTGCGCTGCCATCGCACCACCGTACCGCTCTCCCTGTACTCTGCTGTATATCAATGAAATGCACAGGAACCTTGCTGCAGCACAGAGACAGTCTGTGAACTATACGCTGCACCAAACAAAGCCAAATATCACTTGGAAATAGAGCTGATTCATGCAGACAAATAGAAAATGCTCAGATCATAGCGAGGCGTGAAATAGCATCGACAAAGGGCGTGACATCCACTTACCAGGTGGTGTTTTTTATTAGAAAGTAGAGGATATGGACAGAGAGTAAACAGGATTTTTTTTTAAAAATCAACCCAATCTCCAGTCTGCAGACCAGGAATACATTCATTCTCTATGTTTCTGCACCAAAAACATGATTCATTTATTTGAAAATAACTTTAAATTATTCTCAAAAATGCATATCTCTGTCTGTGTATATCAACTTTATATTGTAAATAATTGAAATGTGTAAAATTCCTGAATGGGCAGGAGGTGGTTGGGGTGGACTGTGGATATACAAAATCTAAGATCAGAGCGCAGAGTTTGAATCCCGATTTCCACAAGTTTGTGTTTGGTTTAAATATTACTAAATACATTGTGAGTCATTTTTTTATCACATCTTTGCAGAGTTTTTCAGTATTAAGGCTCCTAGATTTCAGCAGTCTTATAAGTTTATCAGCAGCCACACTGGGCGACATGGATCTAGTAAACTTGGGTGTGACGTGTTTATTGAATCTCAGGCTACGACGTAGGTAAATGTACAAGAACCCAGACTGGTCAGACTGGTGGCAAGACCGGTTTCGACGGCCATCTGTGAACCTCTGTCACTGTGCAACTTAGCACCACCGTTTTTTTATCCACGACTAAAGATATCACTATATTTTGTCACCTTTGGTCTGAGACGGCCCAAAATCAGACAGTGTATACCTGGCTTTAAACCAACGGCTGATATTTTTCCCTGACCCTAACCAAGTGCTGTCGGTACTTAAAAGTTGTTCAATACTTGCGCATGAATGTCATTTTAGAGCGACACTGTTGAAAACCATCATTTGGTCCAGAAATGTTGAATTTCCACATATCTGTGGTTTGCAGAAATGTACAACAGCAACTGGGGAGTTAAACATATAATCATCTTTAACTAACACGAATAAAGTAATCCAAACTGGTGAAATCAAGTCTCATAGAACGAAAACACATCACATGGGAACATTTACAAGATTTTCTCATGGCACGCCTGAAGCTAAAAGCTTTACCTCTTTTCGGACTAAATTTAACATCAGTAAAAAAGTTTGCTAATTACAAGCAGTGCACTTTGAGCAGAACGTACTAATGCCGGGGCTTTTGTAGCTGTGAGATGTCCATGAACGTAATCCTGGGTCTGTTATTCAGAGCCAGAGAGAGAGAGAGAGAGAGAGTTTCCTCTCTCGCCTCAGTCAGACCTGCATCTGCTTACAGCTGCTTTGGATCAGTAATTGCAGCGCACCCACTCTTTATGTAAGACCCTATCAGTGTGAGAAAAACACCACTTTGCTCTGTGTGTGTTTGAACCTTTGGTGACTATTTTTAAACACCCATAGCAACCTTAATCCATCTTTAGCTGGATATGGGTTGACTTGGGCACCCGGAAGATTTAAATATTACCATAACCGTCTTCTAACAAGGCTCTGGAGAATTGAAAAGGGGTGTATCGCAGAGTATAACTCGTCTGTGTCTTAAGGAAAAATCCCATCTCTGGGTTCGGATCGAGACTCCTCCTTCCATTATAAAATCTGAAGCACTTTAACCTTTTGATGAATGTGAGTAAGTGGGAAAGGAACCGAGAGTTGGAAAGGTCATGGTACTTTATCCTCAATAAGAAAAAATCCCCCCAGCCAACTTTTTAAACCCCACTTGACCTTGACTGATTGAAGTCAGCGAAAGGCCGTGAAATCTTTCGCCCATCTCTGTTGCTTTCAGTTTGCCTTTCCTGCAGGGAAGGGAAATCATTGATCTGGATTGAGGAGTTTTTTTTTTCATATTTTCCTCTCTTATGTTTTGAGAGCTGCAAGTTTTCATCATCACTGCAGAGACCAAGCTGAGATGTGTCAATATCCACAAGCCGAAACCCACTGCAAAGGTCAGACGTGAACAATCACAAGTCTCCACTATGCATCGCAGCCTATGCAGCAGTGCTGCATCTGTTACACCATGTTAACGGACCACGCGCGCTTATGGGTGCCATTTTTCCCCGGCCGCATTTTGCTATTGTCTTGTGTAGACTTTTCAGTATTGTTCATCAAAGGGAGGTAATCTTACCCGGGAGAAAAAAACGACTTCATCTTCCAGAACTCATCACAGTTCATTTCACAGGTAATAAAGTCTGCTGGATACATTCCTTCATGGCAGTCAATCAAGATGGAAATAAATGACTTAACTTGAACCCACCTGACAGCTGTAATCACGGCACTTTGTGATATTCTCTGTTAATCTGCACCATGTGCTTTTCATCAAAACGCAATTTGGCATGGTAAGATGTCATACCACATTACACCAACATAAACTGTGAATGTTTTATGGGACTCTGGTTGTAGACGTGATCATTGAGATTCTCTCTCTGAGCCCTAGGCAAAAATTCCTCAGGGGCCCCTCCAACCAGAATTCATTACTGTTATGTTGCGATACCAACCGAGAAGCTGACCGATCTTTTTTTCTTTTTCTGTTTGTTCATTTCACTGTTTTTTCCTTTACTAATGTGAAATATAACGAGATGTAGTAGATAAGGAGTAAGTGCACATACCATGGACAATGAAAGACATTTTCAGGATTATAACTGTCCCACACCTGTGCACAGAGGATGGAGCATTGTCTACTTAAGATCTTTGTAGTGAGAGATTCTCCATATACTCTTCATAAAGGCCCCAAAAGTAAGTGTGATCAGCAAATTGTGACGCTCAGCAAAAGCAGTGTGCAGGATGTTCTGTTCAAGAACCTTCAAACTCACCTGCAACAGAGAGAGTTGGATGTGGGAAGAAGAACCATAAAAACCTAACAAAATAAGTGACCACATTGCTGTGTCTACGTACTCATGAATACATAGAACATAGAAATGATTTCAAATGGAACAAAATAAACATAGTGCAAAATGTATATCTTAAAAATGGAATAGTTCGCATCAGCTCACTTGGAACTTTGACAAAGTTGATGCTAAAAATAGTACCTGATAGTACCTGTCACGTAATGGAAACGGCTGTGCCGAGTAAAGTCGAGTTGAGCTGATACCGTCAGTGGAAATGCAGCTTAAATCTACATAACACATTCATCATCACTGTTTGACAGGGATGACATGGGCTCCTTTAGGCAGGTTTCCTACTGAGATGCATTTGAAAATGTTCATGGAAAGTGACAAATTCCAAAAAAAACTTCCTCAGTTTCACAAAACACTTTTTACACTCTGTACCTATTTTGAAAAAGAGTTCATGCACTTAAAGGGATATGGCGTTTTTTTGAATAAGTTCCGGTGTAGCAAACATTAATCTTACGTGACTCACTGCGTCTTCACCCATTTCCCCATTACTCTCTGTATTAGAGTCATGTGCGACATAACGTATAGCGCCGCCTTCTGACAGCCGAATCTGTACGCTTAAATCAGTTTATGGAAAAGCACATAATTTACATTGTCTTTGTTTTTCTTTTTTGCGACTTTTCAAAACTTTGCTTCAAATTAAGATGATATTTTATAGAAAAGCGGAGTTGCCAACCATGTCTGGATGCGATCACAATGTCCCAAATGTTTCAAGTAGAATATGTTTACGCCGTCTCGGAGGAATACTTTTTACTTGTGTTAGATGTCTTATTGTAGTGTCCATGTCGTCGCCTACCGCTGCAAAATGAGTTTCCTTCTGGGGGGACAATAAAGACCTGAGTTAAGTTGAGTGGAATAGGAAAATATGACATGTTGATTTTTTACTTTTTTTTTATTTCAATAACATTATGAATTTTCTTCATTTAATGAATCTGAAATTTTTCTTGTATTTCATGATCAATCTCACAGCTTTTTTTTTTGCTTTTTTTTTATCAATAGTAAAAACACTATTACTGTACAGGTGCCAGGGTGGTGCAGGGTCACTTCAACCCCCGAGAAAAGTCTAATTTCTGTTCACAGCTTTATCACCATTGATGTCAAGTAGAGCTTTTTCATATGCTGCCTGTCTCATCCAGGCAGGTGATACATTTGAGAGAGCCATTTTGAAATCCATTCTTGCCTGCCTGTCTGTCTGGCGGGTTGTGTGAGACGACCTTCCATCACGCAAGTATAGAGCAGGAACAGTTTAGGGTTGAGTGGAATGACGGGAAGGCGTATGAAGTCTGATTTATTATTCTCTGCCTGATTAGATAAGAGGAGGGGTATCCCCGGTGCCACAAAGCATGTCCTTTTCCAAAATAGATGAAGTTAATCTTCCCTTCTTGCTCATACAGGTCTGTACCTGGATGAAGTATAAAAGGTTCGATAATGATGTAAACCTTTTCACTGCAGGTCCAAAGTGACATTTTGACTGAATTGTCAATTATGATTAAAGCACACGCTGCATAGGCATTTAACTTTGGAGTAATTTAACAATTACAGCAGTCAGCGCTGTGGATGCTGCACGTCTTTCTCCTTTGTTAAACATTTACAAAAGCCGTCTGAGTTATAAACTGTTTGTCAGACTTGTTATTTTGTCAAAGGACTTGAAAGGCAGGAAGTGGAAATGTAATGGTGTTGGCAGCGATGAAACACTCTCATTTATTAACTTAATTCATTTTTTCTTCATTCTGTCTTCTTTTTTATTTCAGAGAGAGAATCTTAAACCTCTCCCACTTCAGCTCTGATGAATAACTTGGTGTGTTTTTTTTGTTTTGTTTTTTTTTCTGCGGGAAAGCAATGAAAAGCCCTCTTGTACACATAGAGAAACAAACACTTTGTTTAAGAGATCCAATTTAAGCAAAAGGAGACCTATAATTGAACTAATTCCTGGGAGAAACCCTTGCTAATACCAGTCAATAGCTGAAGAGAACAGAAGAAAAGAAAGTAAGTGTTTGTTTTTGCTAAACACATCTGGGCCATTTCCTGCTGAAATGAGCCAGCATATCTGCACAGCCATCATGATTGGTCATTTTGTTTAGTGTTTTGTTGTCCAAATCTTCTCAGCAGCATATGCTTTAAGATGGTCTCAGTTGACCCCTTGGAAGTACGCCCCCACATCCACCCACTGATTCTGCACCAGCAATACGTTATGTGCATAATTTTCTGTCTTGCCAAGCAGATACCGGTGTCTTTAAATATCTTCATTTGTATTCATGTAAGTATTTCCAAAGGAATGGAAGTCAACCCTGCACCTCCGGGCGAAGGAATGAGTCAATGTTTTTCTGTTGCAGCTACAGTAGGAGTCGAGCAGGAACATCAAGATCGCCTCACAGGCAGTTTATGATATTAAGATCACAATGGTGTCAGTGAATTGTTTGGTTTTTTTTGGGGGGGGGGTTGTTGTTTTTTTTCGAGCAGCTGTCAATCAACATGATTACAAAGTCCCAAAAACTGGGAATGACTAAAAATCTTGAAAAAGACATCCCGATGGCATGTGTTAAATTTTTACCACTACTTGCAAAAGAAAAAATGGGTGGTGGAAGTCAAAATCTCTTAAATCCATATTTTATCACTGAAGCAAGGAAATAAACTCTAGGCTAGGCTGCGTAAAAGTCTCACATTTAACACGATATCTCTGTCCCTGTTCAGCTCGTTTCTCAGAAACAAATCAAATAAAGCCTGGGCTATTAATAATCTGTCTGTGTTGTTAAATCCACCAGCTTCTCCTTAATATAGCAAAATCTGATTGGGGGTTTGCCAGTATTTGTGTATGCGTCCCTTGGTCAATTGCCAAGTCGTCCCCAGGGTGGACATCAGTTTCAGTTTATTTATGCCTGAGTTCCCTTTGTTGTTGTAAAACTTCAGTGACTTTTGTCCTATTATTCCCATCACTTCCTGTTTGTAACAGCTCAGGTTCCTGTCTCAGGGGGGAGTCACAGCCCGATCTGTGTTTGATCTCGAGACGGGGAAAGCCGATACACTTTGCCACAAGCAAATGGAGAGATAACTTTGTAGGCTGCCGTGATTTTGATTGCTGCAGACAGTTTTCTCGCTGAGTTTAAAAAAATGTTCCTTGAGAGTTTTTTGTCCCCGGGCCTCCGCCTGGGATCCGTGACAGGTTTGACTCGTGATACACTTTCATGTTTATTTGACAGTGATTAAGAAAAATATTTCATACCAGAACAAACGCACTGAGACATGAACAGAGTGAGAAAAAACAACATGTTTATGGATATGAAACATTAATTATCATTTAAGAAGTCAACACACGCCAACTATTATTGATTTGTGTTATTTTTGGTCTCACTTCAGCTATAATGGCCCTGTTTTAAGCATTACATTCAGTTATGAGACAACAGTGAATTATGCTTTTGTTCAGCTTTTGCTCATGTGTGTCAAGTGGTATAGCATTATGTCACAATTTATTGACCAGTTATGAATAAAATCTATTTTCACACTGGTGCCAAGTGAATTAAGGTTTTTGGGACGACTCTCTTGAGAAACGTTGAAATTTGGCCTTAATTTTGGAAATAAATAGAGGAGTGCAACTTTCCTGACATAATACATCTGCACATACAAGAAGTTAGTTAATGAACAGTTGAATAAATAGGAATATAAATCTGAATATATATATAAGCTTTAGTTTAGTTTTGTGATGCAAGTTCTACGAGTACAAACAAGAAAATGGAAAAACCGCAAAGCAGAAAAGAGTGGATTTGAAACGGCACTGATCATAGCTTTGTTGGAAAGATGCAAACATGCTGCTCCTGTCTTATCCTTTTCTTGTGTCAGCCGTGTACAGCCATTTGTTTACATGAGCCTCACTCTGGGACCTGTTACAAATGCTTTAAGCTCAGCCTTGGGACTATTTTGAAGCTGCTTCCAATAGAGTTGTTGTTAGGCAGTGTGGAAATGGGCTACCCACTTAATTCTACCTGCAGTGATATTGACACTGAGCTTTGTGTGTGTGTGTGTGCGTGTGTGTGTGCGTGTATGTGTGTTTTATAGTGATGGAGGTGGTCTAAACTATATTGAGCTGCTGTAATATGACCAACTGTTATTTTTTTCATCCCTCTTATGTAGGAGGGCAAATGGAGAATATAGAGTCCAATTGAATTTATGCTCAAATCAGTGTACATTAAGGCACTTCACCCATCCTCCACCTTCTACCACACACACGCAGGCTTATCGAGCATCAGAAAAATAGCATTTTGTTCCAATTATAGCTTTGACAGCCTTCTCAGCTGCAAAGTATAGTGCCATTGGTCCATTCCCTCGAGTGCCAAAGCCAGTAATTGAAAATCAAGTCCTTGGCTATGTGTGCCAATAGGCCATGAGCCTGCTGTCCCTATACATGCACTCACACACATATATTCGCTAATGTGCAATTTCATTTCGTGACAAAGCCCTGTCTCCCTGATGGCTGAGCCTGATGTATGTGATACCTTAGACGTCCAGCCAATTCTCGTCCATCCCTCAGGAGATTAGAGCAGAGACGAGACATGGGGACTGTCAATCAGCGCAGTGCGTTTCTCATCAGCAAGTCATTTATGAAACATTGCCGTTGTCCAAAGCTGATTGGCAGGTGCTCAAAAAGTAGAAATCATCATTCAGAACTTAGGATATGCGGTATCTGCAATCCAGGAAGTGCAGTAACACAGTTATTGAACCAGCAGACGTCTAACAGAGCAATCCACTGAGGTAATGTCTCACTATATAACATAACATTGCTTGAAAGGAAATGCTTCGTCCAGACTCTCGCTTATAGCACTGTCCTCCATCTTTGAGCAGAAAAAAAATACGAAGGGAGCAAAGGCCAAAGAAATGATTTATGAAAGCACAAATCCTGGCACATAGCAAAGCATTCACGTACTCACTTTATTGAATGACTAATAAGCCTATCAATCAGCCCTGTCACATTTATAATATTGTGAGTTTGTGTTATCTGGCAGTAAATGCTGTGAGTTTCACTTCAATCTCAACAACAACAAAAACATTTAATGTCTCTGTGACACTGCATTTAAAGTCTGCCCCTGTTCACAACTTGTAAGGCTCAGTGGTTAAGTAATGCTCTACAACGGCTGGAAAAGGCTCTGTCACTCTTGTTAAATGTGCATTACCTTGGGCTCGCCCTTTTTTCCCCCATGAAGCATCCCATTACTTCCGCAGACAGACAAACTGCCACTATAAGTTGGGCTGTAAAGCTCAAATGGCCGGTTTTGTCTTGCAAATGGGGCAAGGCAGTACACCTGTGGAGTTGACTGATTAGAAGATGAAGTTCTGTCTAACTATTGCATCTAAAGCTTATTGTGTATTGTAGTAGGAGCGTGAAAACTGAGATGTTTTAGAGAGCTAGAGGTTGTAAACATGTTTCAATCGATGTATTTTTATGCACATTTTCAATATCGCATTAGAAAAATTTGAAAGAAACAAATAAAAATGTACTTATTGGGGGATGGAAACACATTTTCCAAATAAGTTCTGACTTAGCAAACATTTAGTCGCATGACTGATCAGCTGCTTCTACTTTTAAAGAAGAAGAAGAAGAAGTAGTTGTTTCCAGTGTCTTACTGGATATTCCCATAAAGTGAAAACTGTACTAGGAACAATAAAATAAAATAAATAAAATCTCTGCGCTCCATTACCCATACAATGACACGCCAGAAAAAAGATTTAGTATGTCCCAATACATAAGTCAAAGCAGTATGCAAGCAGTATGCAAGCCAGCATGCGTTTCTGGCTATTCCTACCCACAATCCTCTTGGCTGAGCTACTGAAAGTGAAGCTGTTACAGTGCATTACAGTAAATGTAAAAAGAAAAATTATGCAATTTGGAACACAGCCCAAATTATACTTCAGTCTTATCCATGAAAAAAACCCTGTCCGTTTCATGACCTGTACTTCTTCTACTCTGTTTATTACAGCCATGAGTAGCATAGCCTACACCGCCGCCTTCTGATGACACTATGCAGACAAGTTCATTCACTCCAAACCAGTTAACGGAATCAAACCCAAATTCACATTTTCTCATATTTTTTTGCAACATTTCAAATGTTAGCTTCAAATTTGTTATATGTTATATAGTTATATGGAAGCAAGGCCTGAAACCACAAGCACTTTGTGGAGACAATAAAGTGAAGTCTTTTATTTATTTTATTTTATTTTTGCTGTGCTACAGCTGTGCAAAGTATTTCTGTCGTGCAAGGTCTCTTTACACTGGAAATCCTGTTTGGCAATAAGGCACTGAGTGATGCAATGCCTTAACAATCAGATGGCATCAAGAAAAGATCACTTTGATTGATGGGTTGACAACTCTCTTTTATCACATCCTCAGCCGGTTGGGTGACAAAACAAAAAAGGCAATACATAAGGCAGAACAGCACCTTAAATCAGCCTGTCTAACCTGGAACTAGTCTTTTTCTTGCCCTTGATGTTTCTCTCTGTATTCTGTTGTTACGTAGACAATATTAAGTATGTTCATGCAACAACTTTTGGAAGTCAGAACCAATTCATATTTGGCCTCTTCCCATCAGCTTTTCTAATTAATATCGACCTCACTGCTGAATGCCTGAATGCCAAGCTTATAGTGTGTTTGAGTGTGTCTGTGTGCATATTGCACTCTTTCATGGGTGTGTGTGTGTAGCTCCAGGTTTAATTAATGGTTGATTTCTGATCTTTCCTCAGGAAATTCCGCACCCACAGATAAGACCCACGATGACTATAATTCACATATGTATTTCAGTTACAGCTTAAGACCCTTAAGACCAGTATTTTCCCTTTAAAGGAGCTTTGTTTTCTGTGTACGTAACATAAGAAATGCAGAGAACAAGTCGTCCATCTGGGATACATCAGTTACACAGGGAAAGTACGCAACAACTTACTGTCATCATACATGCTTTGGGACTTGAACAGTGTCTCCGGGGTTCCTGCATTTTAATAAGGCAGGTTCACATCACAAGAGCTCCAGGCATGAATATTCTCATGATACAGAGAAACAAATTGCTCAGAAAAGTAGTCATGTGTCAGCATGCTTGTTGGGGGCTGTCACTGCTTTTGTAATCATGTGGCACCCAAGCACTGCATGTTCATTGTGTATATTAGTGAAAGATAACTTTCTTTAAAAAAAAAAATAAATAAATTAGGAGGATTTACATTGGGTGTTTTTTTCCTAATCATTAAATGGCAGCAGTTCAAGGATTTTAAAATCCACAGAAAAGACAAAAGAAAAGAAATGAGCATCTGAAAGTCTGTCAAGACTAAATCTTGTATGAGCCATATTTCCACCCAGGAGCTTCTGCTTCTTGTTAGATCTATTACAACAATGTGTTTTTTATTAAAGAAGCAATACTTCAGAGCAGAGAGGATGCAGGGCTGTCTTATTTTTAACCAGTACTGTCTTATTTAACCAATACTGTGAATGAGCTGCAAGGTCCAATCTCCAGTATTTTTTCAGACATAAAATTAAAAGAAACAAGACAGTTTATCTTTGAATTGACTCTATATAATATCACACAATGGGGTATTGGAAACGAATCCAAATGGCTTAAACAGGGTTGTTTTACATTAGAAAACATGTCATTCAAATCTGTCAAGCAGGGCTCTCTAAGCGCTGTCCAAGGTGCTGACCGCGCGTCTGTTTGAATGAGCTCCACTGCAGGAGCCGACCACAGCCACATTCACTGTCACTACAAAACTCTCGTTTTCTATAAAGACCTGTGTGGCACTGAACACCCCGCAGGTCTACACGCACAGGTAACCGCTCACCTTCAACTTCGTCTTCGGGCAGGTTCACCGGGGCGCTGTACGAGAGGATGTCAGGGATGGTGCAGATTCCCCGGTACATCAACGTGGAGGTGACTGGATGCATCGGCATGGCTGCGACCTTTGGCTGCCACCTGCGCCCTCGTCATACAGAAATATCTACAGAGAGGATCCCAACTTCCCCCCACGGTGACCGACTGAACGGAGAAGGCAGTCCGTGGATGGGGGGAGAGGGGTGAGGTGGGAAACGATGGGTTCCGCAGCGTGTCCCCCCGAAATCTCCCTTTTGGTCAACGAACAGCAGAGCAGAGATGATCGGAGGAAAATACCGGGGATGTCCTACCTCATTGCAGTTCTATAATCTATGTGAAAAACAATTCTCTGGCCAATATACAAAGTCACTGGATAGAAAACTACCTCAGAACCAGGCAATGCGCACATATGTACATCAGCGTCAACCCAGACAAGCTCCACATCTGAGGATCTTATTTGTCTTTGACGTAAACCGAACAACCGCTCAATCCACTGGTTGTTTTTGTATTTAGTCCAAGGGCTTCTCCTCTGCGAGCAAATTCATGCATCCACTTGTTGGATACGTGCGCTTACTTGACGCACACCGTCCTTAAGATCCAGCCAGCTTCGTATAATCCACAGAAATTTGGTGCAACACACCAAACGGGTGAAGAAATTGTCTGAAAATCTAAATGTGTCTCTTGAACGCGTGAGAAGATAACAGGTCTGTGCGGCTCCGGGGATCCTCAAAGACAAAACTGCCTGCTCGCTCTTAATTGGTCATGGGCACGGGGGCGCATTGCGATCCAGTTGTTCCATCCTCAATGGAGAGGGAGAGGGAGTGTTTTTTTTTTTTTTTTTTTGTTGCTGTTGGTTTTTGTGAAAGGACGCTTTGTGTGTTCAGATATGTAGTCAGTCTCCTCACTCCCGTATCTTCCCCCGTCACTATAGTCTGCATATACACATTCACAGTGTATGGGTGTAGGCAATCCGCCCGCATAATAACACACCATCACACCCACCCACCCGTCCTCCCCTCCCTCTCTGCTCTCTCTCTTTCTTTGTTCATTTACTCTCACCGTGAGCATTACTCACTCATGTTTCAGCAAAATCAGAAAGTGTGATTGATGACAGGGTGTACAGTGTGTGTGGTTGATCTCCTCCTTTACCATCTCTATAAGAGAAAGGAATGCCACCTACTTAAATTACAACCCATAAAGCTGATGACCAGTCAGACTGTATTATATTGTGCACTTAAAGTTTTCCTATGAGGCAAACCATTTACTGCAATCTACTTCCGAGTTAGGGAGGCATGCCTGAGGTGATTATTTAGAATAGGGGGATATTAAATACCGAACAATATGAAGTGTTTTATAATGTGTGGGAGTGTGTGTTTTATAATTGAGAAGGGGAGAAACTAGGCAAAAATGTTCTCTAGTTTTCTGTCTCATCATCTCCAATTGTATGCCTTGCTGCTCCACTATCTGTGCAGAGCGACCCTTTGAAATCAACTGTTGTACTTTTGACATGGCTGGCTAAGCACTTCTGGGGCAAAGCTGAATGAGGCACTTGAATTTTTGATCGCCGTGAGCTGCCTTCTTGCTAATTCTCTGAAATGTAAACCCGTCTTTTGGTAGATATTGCTTCTGCCAATTATTTCAAGCAGTCATAGTACAATGCCTTTTGGTGTCTCCATCCTCTGAGTTTATTCTTTATTCTGGTATTATTTCAAAGTATTGACTTTATTAATGTCACATTAAAGAATATTTGGTCGTAAAGTACATATTTGACAGAATATTGGCTCAGGTTTTCGGGGAGAAATAGCATTTAAAGTTATTTATTATTATGCAGAGAAGTTGTGGTAAAATCCGTTCACTACTGCGCATTAGTTCATGACCTCCACTGTCCTCACACTTGAATATAATGCAGCTTTGGAAATAATTATTAGACCGCTGTGATGAGGTAGTGACAATTCAATTTGACATCGAAAGCGAAATGTGCGAATATGTGGTGAAAATCTGGCAATTTTTAAGAAAGAAATAAGCTGTGTTTAAATTAATGACAACAAACACCCAATTTTCTCAATAACACATGACATCTGACATTGAAAAACAATCCAGAAACAACATTCCAAAACAGAATTTCAAAAGGTAATTTGAAACGCTGTTATATTGGATTTCTACAGGAAATCACGGGTGGTCTCGTAATTATTTCCAAAGCTGTATGCATTCTCAGTGGAACAAAGTTAATATAGTCTGTAAAAACATTTGAAGACAAAGGGATCAAGCGATGCCATGGACCATCTCTGATTACAGTCTGCAGTGTCTCAATTCATCCCCCTGGAAGACCTTTCAGTCGCTCACTTGAAACATTCTCAGAATCCACACATAAAAAAACATCCACATACAAAGGGTGGCTGGCATTTTCTAATGCTCAACAGACCATTGGTCAGCCTGACAGTGTCAGCAGTGTCCAGAAACTGCTGGCTAGACACAAAAGGGCACCACCAACTTTGTATCCTCGGGTGACATGTGGCACCTTTTATTTCCAGAAAAACAGTTCACGTAAAGCTCTCTCAACAGGAGGAAACTGTGAAGGTCAGACCACTTTTCAGAATCCAATAGCTACAGTGGTCAAACTCGTATGCGTCACTGGGCTCTTTTGTCGCTAAAAATGTTTAATGATTATCTCCTGTTGGGTTAAGGTCTCTCAGGTTCTGGCTAGATGTGAGAAGTGAGCTGGTGGTATGCCTGGTACCAGATGGCAGCTGATCCAGCTCATGGTCCAGTCTCTATTATATGGCCAGTAAATGCTGGTAGGACAGAAACAAATATGAACGTTGTAAAAGTCCAAAGTAGTTGTCACATTAGCATTGTGCCTCGTTGTTTTATTCACTCTCAAGTAAATGTCCCAAATGCATAGACTTCACGTCTACATTAACACAGCGAGATTTAAATGTGATGAACAGTTCACAAGCACAATCCAAGTTTTTTGAAGCCAAATGATTGCTCTGATTCACTGAGTCCAGTATTTCTCTATTAAATCCAGGATATCCTTCATTTTACATGCATCACCCTGCAGCATTCTGGCAGAGGAGTCTTGCTGCCTTCATCTCCTCATAAGCTCCTCTTTCCAAGATTCAAAATGGTAAATACAAGCCTAAAACTCACTGTGCATTCAAATGCTTCTAGTTCCTGAATAATCACCAAACATTGTGCTTCTTTTTATAGAATGACTAGCGCAGCAGTACTTTGTGCTGCAGAAAGAAATTAGTCATTAGTCAGAATCATTCTGTAAGTGATTTAAATAAAAGTGTGAAAATTGTTTTTGCACAAGCGGACCAACAAAACCCATCTCCATTCTAACAATCAGGAAATAAGTTTCTACCTTGTTGTGTTTTGTCCTGGATAATTTCAGTAAATCCATCAATGCTGTGCGATTACAGTCTGTCCTAATAAATCACATTTTATATAATTACATTTTTATATATTTTATATAATAACATTTTGATCAATTATACAAGTAGAGATAAACGGGTATGACACACTTTGCTTGTACAGTTTTTCAGTACAAATTGTTTCTTTGTGATAAAAATATGCCTGTTCTGAAGATAGACACCATTAGTTAACAAACTGCACATTGCATGAGTGTTCAAACATGTTGGGTGGTGTTTTTTTAACCATCAACCGCGTTTACTTAAAGCTATAATATGTATAATTTGGGCATTAAGACAGTTTGGCCTATACCTAGTTGACTTACATTAAATGTACGTACATTAAATGAAATGAAATTATATATTATAGTTTTGATTGAGAGAAGCCTGGTGTCAGAAATTACATACAGCGCGTTTAACTGTAAAAGCATTCATTACGATAAGGCACGGCTAAACAAATAAAACTGAATTTAAAGTTTGTACTTTTTGTCAGCCTGATTTTTATTACCAATTTTACTTGACACATTTCAGCAGTCATTCTCAGCTCATCTGACAGTAACCTGCAAAAGCGTGAAATCCTCACCCTTTTGTGTCCTATTTCCCTCCACGTCTCATCCTCAGATAGGCAAAGAGAAAGGGTTTGACAAGATTGTAACAAAAGACAAAGCGCAGCGAAGAGCTCAAATAAGCACCCGAGCTGCGTGATTGAATTGTCACAGATTAAAGGGAAAGGTAGACAGCCTGCAATTTTATGACAATCTACCTGCAGGAAGATAAGGCTTTACCATATTTCAAAATAAATAACATTCAAATAGACAAAGGACTATATATGAAAAAAAAAACAAAAACAACATGTGGACATTTGTGGTATCATGCTGAAGGAAAGCTGCAGCTGAGTCCATGAGATTAGGTCATGTTGTGATGCTGCCCCCCACCCCCTACCCCCCAGCAACAAATAAACCATTTCAATTGGCTATTGACCAGCCCAGAGAAAAAGTATTGAAGTGAATAATAGCTCATAGTGTGAGCCCATTGAGCTGCTTCTGGATTATAAGCATGGAGCCAGAGCGAGCTGGAGACTGAAGGGAATAGATGTTGAGAGGGAAAAGCGTCTCCTCTCTGTTTGGAAGAAACAAAGACAGATGTGGTCATTTCACAAAATCCCAAATATACTTATGTCCTTAAAGCTTTGCATTCCAAGTAGTTAATGTAGTTAGGTGATGCATTTACAAAAGGTCTGCCTGAAAAGAAGGATGTTTTGTACCTTGGAAATGCTGACAAAAGTCCGACATTACTGACTAAGCTCTACTTCGGATCAATCCACCACTCCACAGCCCCATTTCACATTCAGACAACCTCTGCTGGGAGAACTGGCATCATCCCTCTTTTCAGATTAAGCCTCTCTCCTCAAGCACGGCTGGCCTGGCTGCTGCCATTCTTAAAAGTTTCTGGCTGTGGGAAGTGGAGTTCCAGTCTATGAGGGAATTATGGATATGCTAGTGGGCGCCTGCACTGAGTCTGCCTCTCAATGAGGCTGCAGGATCAACATAAGCTACACTGCGGGCCCAAACATGTATTCCCAAGTTGTTCTGGCTTGTGTTTATCTCCACGATATGCCCTCCACTCAATCCTTCCTCCTCTCCTCACCGGACAGCCTCAAGCCGGACCCCATCGATGATTTTCTGAGGATGTCGGATGCCTGTTTGAAGTGCTGCTTTGCTATTTGGGGAGCTTCCGCCGGGAGGAGGTGTAGGAGGAAAAAAAAAAGATTGGATTTGGAAGAGGAGAAAAAAAAAAAACCTCTTTATTTGGGGAAGAAACGAAACAGCAACCCCTGGTGGCAAACAGATGCAGCCTGGTCCCTCCCAGTAGTACTCCGCTCTTGATCTTCCGACTACAAATCATGCAAGCCTTTGTAGCAGTCTGAGACTCTGACAGTATTTGAAGAACTGTTGTGAAGGCAAGAAAATAGAGAGTGTAGTGTTTTGAATTTGTGTAGGCGGAATAACATTAGTCAAAATATTTTATATCTGTTATGTTTAGATATTTTTGTCTATTAAATGCAACGCATCCTCATATCTAAATGACATAAAGCTATTTTCTCAAATGAGACAATGTCTGGACCTAATTCTCCAGACAGTTGCCCTTTCACAATGTAGCACAAAATGGGTGATTTTCCATGTCCGACACGATCTTGGTTATCTGGCATATTTAGGCAAGGGGAGGCGTGGAATAACATGAATCATTTGTGAACTCTGGATTTATTCAGCCGGCTGTTCTCTGTTGGGAAAAAGTTGTGATTGCACTGAGGCAATAGAGAATTTGGGATCGGCTGTAAGGATTAAACAGCTGTTATCGTGGATGTAGGCAACCAAGACAGTCATTAGCTTAGAAATGGAATTAGTTAACGGTTAGTTAAAAGTCCATGTTATTCAGCGAGACTGAAAAAGTTAAAAAAACAACAAAAAAAACATATCCAATACATTTTTCCCAAAGGTGACTTCAGTCCTTTTAGGTAGATTTCATGAGACTGATTTGTGTTGTCGTCTTTCTGATTTTTTTTCTGATCTGGAGTTATTTGATGATATAAACAGGTGATTGACAGCTGTAATCACCAATCGCTGTCCAACATCTGTCACATGTGCAGCTGCGCGGACTCTGACTCCAAATTGTGTCACACGGGCAACAGGGCAGCTCCCGTGACCACCAGATTTTGACTTCATTTTTACAGAGCGGGAGGTAACGGCACCGTGGCATCATGACAGTTTATGATAACAACCCCATGACAACCCATAACTGCTAGCTAGCTTATAGGTCCTCTGCAGGGGACATAAAAATTCTAGATAGCATAGGGTTAGTATAAATTTGTATACTCCCCCGAGTGCAGGATGAGTTATTTTTGAATTAGTTTTGTTTTTCCTGTTTTCTTTTTTTTCACAAATTCTAAAATGCCATTAAGAATACGTGCTTATTGTCTTTCTTCTCCTAGCTGGGCCAGATACTGGTGGAGTGCAGGTGACATGTAGCACAAGATATATCATATAAAAACACTGAAACATCAGAGTTAAATAGGGGTGTGGAAGCACTGGAAACGTCATCAACCTGCCCACTCGCTGTGAATTGTCTAGACGCTGACCTGCTCTACTCACACATGGGCTCAACTGAACATTACACAGGCTTTGTTATGGGGAGCTGAGAGGGTAAAGTGCATTTAATGATCCTGACATTTGTGTTCTCACATATAGCTCCTCCGGGTAATGTCTAGATAAGTTCAGGGTTATGAAACGAGCTTATGACTGTTTGCAGATTTGCTGTTTTGGGACGATGGATTAGTGCCCCTACAGGAAACTGGGGAAATTGC
Source organism: Coranthus polyacanthus (assembly GCA_037367275.1). Taxonomy (NCBI): domain Eukaryota; kingdom Metazoa; phylum Chordata; class Actinopteri; order Kurtiformes; family Apogonidae; genus Coranthus; species Coranthus polyacanthus. The sequence continues at coordinate 22,634,093 of JAPQRN010000027.1, read as the reverse complement.
ACAAAATTCAATTAGGCTGCGTCAATGCCACAGCTGCGGTTTGGTTAGGTTTAGACAAAAAACAAATTGGTTAAGGGTTAGGAAAAGATGGTAGTTAAACTTAAACTAAGAACGTCACTTGATGTTACGGTTACAATAACAAACGCAGACATGGACACTGGTCCACATGTGTGTTATTCCATCATATACACCCTGACATCCTCCCTCTAAAGAGTTTGTCTGCATATATTGACATCACCAGCCAGTCCAGAGATTTTACCAGAAAAACGACAATACTGTTCAGTTAAGCCCCCTTAAAAATTTTATTCAATTAAATTGTATTGGGGGTTTTCTGGTGAGGTCGGGCTGAATAAATGCTTTTTTTTTAAAATCTCATATTATTCTCCTCTAATGTATTTTGTATTGTGTCATTGGTGATTCTATTTGTGGGAAAGATGGACAACTCTCTGCTCATAAAATGTAAAAATAGATCTTGTAGGTTGTAGGTAGCATAGCGACTGATATGCTTCATTTCCACATTCTCTGACGTATGGACAGGTATTGAGGCACGACGCAGTTGTTTAAGCAGAGATGACTCACCAAAGTATGCATACTACCCGACAATCTTGAAAGATTGGCAGGAAAATGCAAAAAAAAAATCTGGCTCTGAAGATGATTAAATGCAAAAAGAATGAAGAGATCCTTCAAACAAAGAGATCAAAGCAGAAAAAGACAGGCCCAGTTTGACGAGTTTTCAACCTTACGATTTATGTCCAACATGAGAAGTGAAGGTGTGGAGGATCATACTGACTTTTTTAAAAAATGACACATCATGGCCCAGTTCACATTAGGCCACATCTACAAGTCATGACAAGAGCAACTTTGCCTAAATGAAGGTTCAGGACTTTCCCACTTATATAACATATAAGTTTGATAAATGACACCTTCATTTTATGCACATTACTGAAAACATAAACACTTTTAAAATTAGACCAAATAAATGCCTTTAGGTAGAGTTAACAGGTATGTACATTAGCCTCTCATACTGGATTCAGTGTTGTAAATGCAATTATCAGAACGATACAAGCATTAAAAATATGCGTCTTGTTCAAAGATTTTTAAAATGCTCAAGCTCTGTTATAAGAACCAGATGGCTTGTGCTTAACAGCAGTTATTGTGATCAAACTCCATCAATTAATTCAATCATCAATCAATTAACCACATCAGGTCAATTCCACATCAAATCTCATTAGGCACAATCTGAACACATGGAGCTCAAATGCAAATTTATTTGGCGACCCAAAAGAAATCTCCTGCTACCCATCTATGGCTTGTGACTGAGTCTTTGAGAATGGATAGTATTAAAAATGTACACATAGGGAGAATTTCAAAACTTTGGCAGTGGATATAAAACATTAAACATACTGTAATCCAGGGATATAAGAGTTTTCAACCTCTGACATTTGTGTCTGGTAATACGATTGAAACGTAACACAACCTAGGCCTGCAATAACAAGACAACCAGAGACTGCAGACCCTCGCCCCCTTAGGATGAATGATTCCACTACGTTGTGAATACACTCAAACAAACATATATGTTACCAGTTCCTTGACCCTTAAAACATACCCCAGGATTGAATGAGTGGATGCGATTTCAGTGTCCATGCTGTCAGTTCCATTATCGGAGTATGAACAGATATGAAAAATGAATTAACAATGAGCGTAAGTACCAAATGTGACATTACTCTGTTCAAAACTGAGGTCAGGAGTGGCGATTATTTGAGATGAATGATTTGGCAATGAAATGAAAATGTCATCTTCCGGATCGGTAAGATATTGATCATGTTGAAAGATGTTGATAGATGATGATAAACATGAGCGATCATACAGCGCATGCCTGTGTTGGTCTTCACAGCATTAATTAACAAAAAACTGCCTTCACGAAAATGTCAAAAAGTCTCCCAATGATGAAGAATCCCTAGAAAAATTCTGGCTCCCGATCCAGACCATCTCGGAGGATGACCGAGATGACGCTTACCAGAGAGTTACCAGGCAGGCATACATACATACAGACAGACAGGCAGGCAGGCAGACAGACAGGCAGGCAGGCAGGCAGGCAGGCAGGCAGACAGACAGACAGACAGACAGGCAGGCAGGCAGGCAGGCAGGCAGGCAGACAGACAGACAGACAGACAGGCAGGCAGGCAGGCAGGCAGGCAGGCAGACAGACAGACAGACAGACAGGCAGGCAGGCAGGCAGGCAGGCAGGCAGACAGACAGACAGACAGACAGGCAGGCAGGCAGGCAGGC
>JAPQRN010000027.1:22610604-22626725 GCA_037367275.1 Coranthus polyacanthus | reverse complement strand
TGAGAAAGTGACAGGCCAAGGGAGCTGGGGGAGAACGAGTGAGGCAAAAAAGGAACCGGGGCAGACAGACAGGCAGGCAGGCAGGCAGGCAGACAGACAGACAGACAGGCAGGCAGGCAGGCAGGCAGGCAGGCAGGCAGACAGGCAGACAGACAGGCAGGCAGGCAGACAGGCAGACAGACAGGCAGGCAGGCAGACAGACAGGCAGGCAGGCAGACAGGCAGGCAGGCGTGACTGCAATGCCCTCATGGGACAAGGGTAATTACTGGTGCTTTATTGATCTGCGCTGAGGAGTTTTCTACAGCGTATCTTTACTCTCTGTGATTTTAAAATTAAAACAGACAAAGTTTCAATTATTCCATCAACCTGTCATTGTTTTTTGTTGGATAAATGGGCAGTGCGCTGCTGCAACTGTGCTAAAATCAAATGAGCCACCGCTAACTGGAATAGTGCTATGTGAGCAGTATTAACTCCAAAAGTTTAACGTTCTGCATATATAACTCAGGCCACTGCTCATTAAAGCTCAGGAACCCTTCGCTGCCAGGCAGTGCAGGGATATCCCCCAGTCATTTGATGAAACTTAATGTTCCATTAAGAGTACATCAATCAAATTTTAAACGATTTGGATGCCCATTAGCCCCCACAGAACCGCAGTGCTGAGACCACTCCCCGTGTAATGATATTGAACAGACACAGGAGACTCATCTTTTAAAAAGCAATCACACATTTACCCCCTAGCATCTCCCATAACCCCCGCGGTGTCAGATTGACCGTGTTACCAAAAGCCAGCAGCGTCTGAGCAGCAACGGAATAATCAGAGAACCACTCAGGACTTAGAGAAGAAAAATTCCTGGTAGATATTTTTTTTTTTTTTTTTTTTGCCTTAAGCTTCTAGTTTGAGGGATATCAGATGAACACAACCACCACGCTCCCTCTCCCTCCAGAATGTTAATGCCATCTCTCCAACATCAAAGTTGTGGAAAGTAGGGTAAGAAAGCCGCGTCATGTTTACCTCCTGAGTGAGCTGCCAAGTGTTTACACACCTTTTCTACAGGAACCGTTTCGACACATCAAAAACGCCCGAGTCTGTTTTCCCTCGCATGACCCAGAAATGAAAGACAACACTGAAGGCAGTGGAAAGGGAAACCACGAGGGAATTTAGCCTTTTTGAAAAAAGTTAAGCAAACTCCAAGTTCAGTAAGGGAGAGGTGAAATCTGATTAGATAACCGTGACACTAGTGAAAATGTTCTTTGTTGTCTATTTTCCACCAGTGTTGCTGAGGGCAGAAAATGTCCCAGTGGAAGTCCTTAAATATGAAAGTTTCCTAAAGGTTTCTGCGGTGTGGAAATTGCTCGCATGCTAAGCTGTAGCTACACATCCTTTTATGTAATGAAACTGATAATGTGATCGTGGCGACCTGTAGAGAAACATTCATATACTAAAATGCACATTACTTACTAAAACCTGGCATTATTTCTGTACATCCTTCAGGACACATCTTGTGCCTACAAATTATACTTTCTCAAACTTTTCCAAAGTGTTGCAAGTATCAGTCAACTATTGAATCACCTCCTCAACACTCTCCTCTATATGGAAATGGGAAGAAAATGCCAACGTCTCCCTGGTTAAAATCAATTATTTACAGTCATCTCCAGGGATGTGCAGGCCCTGGCAGTTTCCTAAGATGATTCAAAGTGTGTCTGTTTGAGTACGAGGAAGGTTCAAGCTAAACCCTTTAGCATAATGTGAGTAACATTCAGGATGAAGAGTGTATCCGGGCAAACCGTCCCTGCCAACGCCGTTTCCTCCATGACTGAACCCTGCTGAGAAAATGGGCCTTTTGGACAGGTCTGCAAGAGCAGATAGGAAAAGGTTACAGTGTCTCTTTAGAGTGGAGTCTCACTATCTATCCCACTGCTGAGAAGTTGTGAATGTTTTATAAAGACCGGGTTTGCACTGTTCCTCCGCAGCCTTTTGTGAGAGTTATGTGTCTCTGCACACACATACCTGCTCATCTCTTCTATACCTCTTCATGTCTTTCTCTTCTTTCTCTTTCTCTTCTTTTTTTTCTTTTTTTTAATCAGATTTTCCTCTTTTTCCCTCTGTATCCACAATTTGCAACATCCTCCTGTAGTACAGACGGGTTAACAAAAGATGTTAAAACTAGATGTTAATTAAAACTTTAATTAAAAACGTACTTTTGGGGTTTCAGATCAATTTATTTAACAGCTTAAAGCAACGGGGACAGTGCACATTAAAGCTGCGGCAGCCTGAAACCTTCCTTCTGCAGCTCTCTCCTCTCGGTCCAAATCAAAGCACTAAACATAGACGACCTGACACCGTCTGTTACAGAGTAGAGCAGTAGTGACGCATCTGACTGATCTTAACAGCGATCAGTAAATACAGCTGTCAATCCTGTATTTAACCTCCTTATGTGTCTGAAAACACCTATGAGCAGCCAAAACCGTCATGGCCCAAAAAAAGTATGTCCAGAGAAGGCGGTAGCATTCCCGTTTCCTCTCAGACAACTTAAATTACAATATGCTGAAAGCTAATTCTGTAATTATCGCCAAAAAAAATTTCAAGCACCACAGCTTTAATAGACAGTTCTGTAAATGTGCCACTTTTCGCCAATAGGCAACTTTTCAACTATAGTCCCTGAACACAAAAAGAGAAGCACAAAAGAAACATTAATTATTATTATTATTAAAACAGGCGCAGAAATACTCTACATGTATAATACAGTGCATGCGTCATAAGAACACATAAAATACTTTAAAAGGACAACAATACAAAAAAACAAAGACAAAGAACACTTCAAATAAATTATAGAGTAGGGTCTCACACTTGATTGTTTTTGGGGTTTTTTTTTGATTGGCAGACTGTTCCAGGTGTGAGCGGCTCTCACTGAAAAAGCTGACCGTCTGAAGGTAGTCCTCCTCAGAGGTATTATACAATCCCCTCTTGCCACAGATCCAGTGTGTCTATCATGAAATGAGTTTTTTGCTTCACAAAAGCAGCAGGGGGAGGAGGAGGAGGAGGCAAGCCATGCAGAATCTTATGAGGCGGGTTTCCGTCCAAATGCAAATTCAACTGAATTTTCAGAAAATCTGCAAAAAGTAAACGCGAATTCATCCACTGCTGTTATGTGAATATTAAGAGCTGGTTCATCGTCATCTTCATGGTTTGCCCGTTAGAAGTATTTCACTGAATAACATGAGACCTGAGCTGTTCGGCTGAGGAGCCGATAGACGTAAAAAGTATTAGTAGTACTATTTTGTACTAGTATTAGTACAAAAACCTGAAGCTGGCTTCATGCTTTGTGAGGCAGATTTGGCTTCCTGTCAAGTACCTTAACACCCCGATGATAAACTAACTCTACAGGTTCAAGTGTCGAACAGGAGGCTTGTGCCCAACTGGTTGAACAGTATGACAGACCTGACCGGAAATATAGTGTCGCTGCATTAATGATTAGACAGTTCCTGATATGGCAGAAATCTGATAAACTGCACTTTTCTGTGTTTGTGACCATTATAAAAAAAAAAAAAATTGACAGATTTTATTTCATCTCTATGTAAGGTATTTCTGCTGCTCTGCTGTTACCGGTTCCACTGAAAATACTGCTAGTACAACCACAAGCCCTACATGTAGCGCCGCCATTACAACAATCTGAGGAAGAGGGAACATGTCCTCATATCTCTAGAGGAACAACAAGGAAAGAAAGAAGAAGAAAAGGAGAATAAGGACACATTAAGGAGCTACATAATTAAATATACCTTAGAAAAACATGTGATTACAATTACTAATCAAAATGTTGGTGATTACAAAGGGGTTACATCTGAATGTTCAGTAAAAAGCTTATATGTAGAATATAACAGGCAACCACAACAAGACTGATGAGTATGCTGGATATAAAACAATATTTTACTAAGTAAGAAAAAAGATCTAACATTACTGTAAATGTATATAGTCTGTAACCTATTCATTTTCAAAAGGATTGTTTAGATTACTGTTAGTTAATTATTATGTATTGTATTATGTATTAAAACCATTGGGGATCTTGTTCTGGTGCTTAGAAGAACACAAATCATCAGTATATTCTTATGTGTTACATTTTGTCATTGAGCATATCTAACACTGAGAATTAGACATCAAATGGGACTTGTACCTGACCCAAATTTTTCATTTTGCATCTGTTCAATTGTTGGCCCTTTTATTCATGTTGAATGGGAGTGTCCTGGGGTTTTTGGCTTGTGGAGGAAGGTTATCACTACCCTTGCAGAACTAACTGTACGATTACCACTGGACCCTGCCGTTCATCAGCTTCTAAATGATGACTCCCGCCTTTCCCTTATGGAACGAACACACGTCTGGCTGGCAGCTCTGACAGGACGAGGTTGTGGTCCAGTGTTGGAAACCTTGTCATGATATTAAAGAAATTCACTGGCTTCAGGGCTTTTTGGATATTTCTTACCTTATATCGTCAGAAGGGGCAATGGTACAGAAGCAGACAATTCCAATGTAGACAAATTTGAAATTTAACTTAAAACAACTACAAAAATGAAATTAAAATCGAATCATATTACGGATGCTCTGTCTGTATTAACATCCTGTTGGTTGGTGCAGGAGACAGGGGTGGACTCAGAATAACAGAAAACAGAATATGAAATAAAACAGCATTATGCATAGAATACAAAATGATGAGTGACTATTTGGTCACAGTTACAATTTAACTAGGTAGTAATCAGAATACATTTACATTCTTAAAACCAGTGGATTACATAAAGGGATTACTTTTTAAAGTCTGCATTATTTGCTATGAAATTCAAAAGCCATCATTAATGTAATATATAATAAGTGTAATAATAAGTGTATCTGTGCCGGAGCAGACTATACACTACCTGTCCGTACATGACAGAGGATGGAAATGGCACACAGCCAGCACAGGGAAGCACTTCCTTTCTGGAAATTCAAGCACCATTTCACATTCATAGAGGGCAAAAGGAGGCTGGAGTATTGTTGTGCAGTGCAACTTCTGCTTGTCAAGAAAAAAGCTCTTTCCACAGACTCTCCAATGACTCCACCTTTAACACCTTGAGGTAAAATTTAATGCCTGCTGGTCAAATTGTCTACCTGGGGAGCTATCTACTTTACTCAATCACTAGCTGACTGCAGCACATCACACTGTTTTTTATACTTATAGCTTGTATTCAGTCTAGTTCACACTGTTGCACTGCAATAATAATGTTGAAGTAATTCAAAGTATTTATAATTGTCTGAGAGGCAGTTTTATTGCAGTGTTTATTTTTTGTTTTAGTCATAAATCCTAATTATTTGAGCTTACATACTTTACTTGATGCCTTGCAGAGTTTATTTAAAGGTCCCATATCTTAACACTTAAAGTTCTATCTATAACATGTACGTGTATATTAAAGACTTCTGTAATGGTGATTTAATTTTCACTCACTTTTCTGCGTGTCTCTCTGTGTCTCTGCCACAAACGGCTCATATTACACTGGGAGGTGAATGTCACCGCCCACTTTTCATCAGCAAACGTTCTGATTGGCTAAGCACAGATCCCTGAGCAGCCATAAGCAACAACACAATCATCAACAGTTATTAGTTATCAATGTGTTGATAACTGATAACTGATAACACATCCAAAAAGTCTCCAAAAGTAAAATCCATCCACTCGTCTGTAACATTTCTCTCATTTGGACGCTCTGCAGTAGTTTTGATTCCCTGAAGGAGGAATAATACACTTTTCGTAGTTTTCCCGATGCAGTCACTGCTCTGTTGCAGGTAACTGATGGGGGCGGGGCTAACACTTTTAAAAGAAATGCCTTGAATATTATTGGTTATGGAAATGGTTCTACATCACAAGCAAAGGATTTTCTAATTGGCTTGTTATGTCAGGAGGACATATTGTGGTGGGGACGCTAGAGGACTGACAGTACTGAGCAAGTTCATATTTTCAAAACACTCTAAAGATACATTTTCTTGTTATGGGACCTTTAATGTATGGATCACATGGGTTCACATGAGGCTCCACTTCGGCATTATGTGTCAGAGCCAACAGGGATGCAAACGAAGATATACTGTAACAGTCCCAAACTAACATTAACTCTGAACTTGGTTGTTTGTGTTGCATTTAATGTTTGATGAACTTTCATGGACAGTGTGATGCGTGTTACTTTATTTGACTTCCTCACATCTGCTATGCTCACGTGTCTGTCAGTGGACATTAGATTAAGAGACTTTAAAAGGACTGAAAGACACGTATTGAACTTTGTATTTCTTTTATTTCTTATAGTTTTTACATTGTCTTTTCAGTGTGTCTACTGAAGGAAGGGAGAGAGACAGAGAATACATTTCCAGAAAGACATCAGTATGATGCATGGCCTTCCTACTTTTCATTGGACCGTTGTAGCTACAGTTTTTACAATATATTACTCACTTTGACAAATTAAACAGAATGCAAACTACATTTTAGGGCATGTGTTGTGGAATCTGTATTAAAAACATTTTAGTAGTCATCTTCCCAACACTGGGTCTGGATGGGTGTTGGGGGACCATGCATTAAGGAATAAATGGTGAAATACACTGGTGATGGGAGGATGATAAAAATCCAGAAAGTTCAATTTAAGTAAAAAACATTTTTATCCTTTCTATTAGATACAGTGATGTTCTGAAGTAAATTCAAAAGCAGCTGAAGGCATGTGGTAAACATTATTTGTTTGGTAACAATAACAGAGCTGGTAAAATATCCTTTTGTGTGAACACAAATCCTTACAATACATTTGCCGACATAGCTACAGGGACAGAAATCCATATATCCCTCATTCAAAGCTAAGCTAGTGTTACTTTCCAGTATGAGTCAGCCAAGTGTTTGCAGTCATGGCCTTTTTACTTTAAGTTAGTTAGTCAATTTTCCACCCCCGCACTTGTCATCCACCTTGATGAGCTGTCTCCCAAAGCAGCATCCAACCAAACACTGAGGTAACAAGCTTATATAAAGACACCACTGGAGCTAAAGAAAATGATGAATGAGGCCCAAATGCAATAAAACATAATCAAAATGAAAAACTTCAATCACCTTCTTTAACAGGATTTTATTTGGCACTTTTAATTTCACTAATGACACTGTTACTTCTTCTTGTTGTTGAATTTTCTACAGTATACCTGCGAGTTCTATCCTGATTAGCACCCAAATAAAACTGGGAGGTTACGTTTACTTTTCGATAGAAAGCACCAATATCTGCTTAAACTATTCATCTTTTTTTTAGTATTAAAAGTGGATCAAACAGCTGCAAGTGATAGGAAAGAGGTAGCTCATAGTGACAAATCCACAGAGAATTATCACCCAACTGTGCTTTAATTCTTAGTTCTGTGGAGTAATTTCACACCACAAACGCGAAAATTATAAATTGAGATTATGAATGAGATTACATCTGAGTGAACTCAAATAAAACTATAATTTTCTTGTGCATGTGCAGCATCTCCCCCATCCATGGTCAAGAGACAAAATTTCAGACAAAACTGTTGTGTGAAACAACGGGTATCTGTATGTTCTGTAGCTGAGTTCTTCATTGTACAGTATTAGCATAAGAATATATCATTATGTTGCCAAAACAGTTCAAGACTGTTGTGTTTCCATTCAATAAAACCAGAACTACTTTCTGCTCATTTCTGCTGCATCCTTAGGTCATACAAGTGCTATGGTTTGCAAAAAAAACTAAATACTGTTTTTTGCTTTGATTACAAACTCAAGGCCCATTGTGTCAATGCTCTTCACAGAAGTCAAGTAAGACAGAACACATACCTATTTTTAGGTGCACTATGTCCAAATGAAACTCTGCAATCAAACCCTAACAATCCTTTTTCCAAAATGGCATTTCTGCAACAAAATGATCCACACGTGTACGATTTGAAAGGCTCTTTCAAGTCAGCAACCACACACTGATGCACTCGGCTGCGCTTTGTGTACCGCTTTACTTTTGTCATACAGGCTTCTGTGAAAGATTGTTCCAGTACTGTACATATACTCACATTTCAATGAACACAAAAATAGGAGGGCGTCAGGAAAAAAAATGTAATCAACAAAGACACAAAGAAAAGTAGAATTGCAGTACGTTCCAGTAATCAATACTGTAAAGTCACAGAAACAGAATAAGAAAATTACAGGGAAATGATCAACACAAAGTAGTATTGTAATGGATTGTGGGGGATGGGTGCATGGTTTACGGATCCGCCTACTGTTCAGGTCCATCCCCATCAATTCATCATCAAACAATATCAACGCTGTATCCAACCCAGGACTCAGCCCACCTCAATGTTCACATGCCTCTTTCCATGTGTATGTGCGTGTTTCCACTTTTAGGTCTGTTTTGCATTTCGAATAGAAGAGGTTTCCCAATGATTGCACAGTGTCTAATGTACAAAAAAATAGTGTGTAGTGAGTTTTGCAGAATTGCAAGCAAAGCAGAAAATGTTTTAGCTCTTTTAAGGCGTGGTTACAAAAGGTTGTGATGCTTTTATCTAAGCATATGCTTTTAGTGTGTAAGCAATCAGCAAAAACTCTACCTTTAGCAATGATATTAATACAGTAATAAGGAACCTGTACCGTAGAAAAATGTCTGCTTCAGTAAAGACAGCAATTATGACCGGTGGGCATTGACTCTTACAATAATAATCCTTCTCAGTCATCACTTGTGATCCTCTGTCAGTGTGTGGTGATGTATTTACCTCTGCCTGTATTTTCTATTTTCTTTTTGTTTTGCTGTGTTCAGGACGTGAGTTTGTATCTCCAGACAAAACCAACATTGGACAACATGTGCAATATGAAGACAAAGCGACTCTGGTTCATTCTATTATATGTATTGAATTTCCCCCTGGGGATTAATAAAGTTAATCTGTATCTGCAGGAAGGACGTATTCTATTTAGAAATTTACTATAGAGTTTTGCAAACTTGTGGGTGTGTTTATGTGTGCTTTAGAACATAACTGCTGTGAAAGAATCAGAAAATAATGTTTTATTTTTCCATATCACATCTTTTTTCTCCATTCAGTCTATTGCTCCTTCGACCACCGCTCTCTCTTCCCCGTTCGTTGAGCAGCTAAGTGTGAACAGTTCTCTTTACAAACACATGCCACAAAGTTTACCTTTCAGCTGCTTTATCTCAGGGGTTACATTTCCGACCCTTAACATAAGGGGAATATAAGACTAGGCTTAAAGACTTCCTCCTCCATGGACCTTTCAATCCTTCCAAAGTTGAACATTAGCAGACTATTCTAGACAAGAAACAATGTCAAGGCATAAACTTATTCTGCTCATTTTAATGTTTTTTTTTTTTTTTTAGATATTTTATCCTTGAGCGAACTAATAGCAGTTCATTTTCTAACAATTTTCCTCTTCAGTTTTCTTTATTCTCCTTTTAATCAGCTGCCCTTTCTGCATCAGTCTCATTCTGAATAACATTATGTCTTCGTAAGTCAGCAGTTAATCACAGCAGTCAATAAGATCTGACAGCCCTGCGCATTCATAGAGTTTGTGGCTGTCTACAACTCCTCTCTGTTTCATCGCGTTGGGTCTCCAACTGAATACCAAATGAGTGATGCTCCATCTGGAGTTTCCCAGTCACCGGCTTAATGACACATTACAATATTGCTGGTGAGCCACAAATAAATGTGGAGAAAAGAGGATCCGAACGCTGACCTGCCGTGTATTCTTCTATAACAGCCTTTATTGGCATGGTGCCCCACATGTCTTCACTCTAAAAGTCCAAACCATTGGACCGTGACAAAAAAGTGGAAGGGGAGAAGTGCAGGAATTGTAGCTGATGGTTCTGGTTCATGGTCTACGCCTTAATATGGATCAGCAGGATCCTGGAGGCATGACTTAATTGCATCTTTGATTTTTTCTGTGTTTTTCCTTTCCCTCTCCATTTCCCTGTCATTTCTTTCTTAATGATGTTCATAATGGGAATGATAAATTCGTTTAACTTTAAACATATGAATAATTTGAATGTCAGTCTTGTCCTGCTTGTGTGAATTAATCATCGTACCTGGCACAAAATGTAAATGTTGAATAAATTTACCTAGTGTATTTCTTCACTGGGCGGTCTTTATTTGCCTAAGTGTGTCAGACAAAAGTGATATGCAGCTTTGTAATTCCGTAACACATAAAGAGAACTCTGGTGGGATTACTCCTGAGTCCTATATTACTGCATACATTATGCTTAAAAATGTAAATGAGAAACATACCTCATTAAACATCTTTCACATCCAAAAAGGCATTAATAATATTCCATGCCTCTAATTGTCGTGAGAATGCTCTTTCTGCCACATTCTTTTTTTAGCCTCCTCAATTAGCTTTGTTGAATCGAACTTACAAAGACTGAAAGGTGCAACGGGGAAATCACTGTGTGCACTCCAAGGTTTCTGGAGCCACAGCAGTGAAGGGCTTGTCAGAGATGGGATCACCGATAGGAAAGCATCTGGTGCCAATCTGCTTTTCCACATACCCATGGTGAGCATCCCAGGGAGTGTTGCCAGTGGGCAAACTGGAGGCGATGCTTGCGGACGGACACACAAGTGTGATGGATGCAGTGCAATTTTCCAGAAGCCCTTCAGACACCACATGTGAAGATATAGTATTGATGAATGGACTTCTAAAAAAGCAGCTCGGTGAATCCAATCCGTGCTGTCTATCAGTCCACCCTGGGCCCACCTCTCTTCCCCAACCCTCTTTTCAAGAACAACATTTTTCCCAGGTAACAGCCTGTTGTCAATACTCCCCCCTCTGTGAAAGACTCTATGTACAATTGTGACACTGTGACTATGTGTTTACAGCCAAGCATCGACACAGATGGACCCAGTGCTATTTCCTCTTCCAGTGCTTGCAGTGCGCTCAGTCTGTGCTGGGTAGTAACATGTTACATAACGCTGACACATTTGACACTGTAAGAAGATCATTTTATGACTTTTAAAAAAATCCCTGCCTGTTCTGTAGGCTATAGAAAAGTATTACTTTTATCTTCCTTAATTTAAAGGCTCTGTAAGATATTTGCATTCTCCAGTGCTTAAGCGCAAAGTTTGTGTTGGAGTCTGTGTTGTGCTCGTAGCTGGTCATTTGTTGACGTTTGCTAACTCCATTTCTAAGCTAACAGTAACTAGTGTTGCACATTGTTGCCACTGTAGAACAGAGATAGTCATTAGAAAAGGAGCTAGCTACGTCAACCATCAGCTCCCAGAGAAAAGCAAAAAGCACAAGACTCCAACGTTCCCTAGGCACATAAACGTGGGCTAATCTGCAAATTAAACCTTAAACTAGGATGCTTGCTAATTTTTCTATTATTTCGCACCTGTGATTATAAATGTTTATTACGTACGATACATGCATGCTTGTGTGAAGTTTGGGTTGGAGTATGTTTTGTGTGTATTTTGTCATTTGTTGACATGAGCTAACTCCATTTCAAAGCTAACGGCTGTCTCGGTTGCGTACATCCATGATTACAGCCTGTACATTTTTCGATGTAGAGGACTTGGGTCGTTAGTTAGCTAACGTGGCTCCCAGCACAATGCAGACTGCAACACAAACTTCACTTATCGCACACATATCTTACAAATTGAGCTTTTGAAATGACAGGTACAAAATAATAGAAGATATATAGTTCAGTTTTGTTCATAAAAGATAACTATAACATACAAGATGCAAAAATGCAATTAAAACCAGTACAGGCAGCAGATGAGTGGCTTTTTATCATGGATTTAAATTCATCAAGGGATTGTAAAGAGTTCCAGTTGGTCGGAGCGTACAAACTAAAAAGCTCAGTAAAAACATGAGGGACTTGCTGTGAAAGTCATTAGATCAAGTTTGATTAGGTCCAGGGGACCAGAAGAGCAAAGACTGCAACATGCAAATAATTTTGAATGTTGCTGAGCTGAAGAGTTAAAGGGCAGTAAAACATCAGCTACATATTTTACTCAGCAGCATTTAGAAGCAGGACTGGGTGGAAAAAACATCCAGAGTGAAGAATGTGCGTGGAATCCTAAGTTGCTTTTGCACAATGAAAACATACCAGTGGATTTCTCCTGAGAAGAACACGACAGATCAAAAGCAACTTTCAAACAAAAAGAGAAAAGGCCTGACAGAGCAGAGAATCATTTCTGAACTTTTTAGGTCAACTCTTTTGTTTTGTTTTCATTTTTCATGTATTTGGTTTTTTACCTCACCTCTGGTAGAGGTGATTATAGTCTGGAGCTGTTTGCTCTGTATGAAAATACATTAATAAAGGGAAAATATTTACATCAAATATCTGTTTGGAAAATAATGTCTTCACACTACTAACACTAATAGTAAATGGCCCACAAACTTCAGGCAAAATGATAATCCTTTCATTATTTACTACAAGTTCTACAACGAGAAGTCATTTCTTATTCCTCTTCTTATTATTACTAGGAGGAGGAGGAGTATTTTAGTAGTAGTTTAGGCCTTGTTCACAATATGTATCTTTGTCTAAACAGATATTTCCCCTGTTTTTTAAAAAAATCTGTACACATGGCCCTTCATTTTACTAAATATTTCTGTACACAAGAGATCACAAAAACAACTACCGTGCAAACAAGCCGAGCAGGCCTGTATATGTCGATTAAGTCCACACCAACAAAAAGGCAGAGGCACAGTGACAGGTCCTCAAAAGTGAAGACAAAACACCTCGATCTCCTCTGGTGCCTGGCTGCAGTAAAGGTCAGAAATCCCACCCCTTCCATGTTATTCTATGGGACCTCGGCCAAACTAAAACCTCAAAGTACACGTCTAATACATTTTTCGGCTTTCTGATCCGTCTGTTTTTAATAAGTTATGTGATGTTATAAAAAGGGTTGATTGACAGCTGTAATGACCGATATTACTGTGGTGTGGACGGAGGCTAAGAGGCAGATTGAGGTGAAGCATTTAATCAGGAATACCGACAATATACAACTGCAATACATGTGGCTAAATAAGATGCACACCGCATTATGTTCGTATGTCCATTACAGCACATTTGATATAGAACTCTATTGCATTATTTCTACACTTCTCACAATTTGCAAAGGAGAAAGCAGACAATTTGAGATATATCATTCTGGATTAAAGCTGATGCCTTATATGTCATTTTTTTTGGTTTTGGTGTGTATTTTGGTGTGTATTTGGTAACCAAAATACGCAACTCTGGATAAAATGACCTTGCTCCTTGTTGTGAGACGTGTATTTAATGTGCATCAGTATGAACAGTGTCTTCTTTTCCCTTTAAGATAAAGTGAACTTACTTGTTACTGAAAGACGTTATGCATCAGTAACAGTAATTCACAGAGCATACAATGTCTGTGCTTACGTATATTGTATACGTACGTCTCTGTACCCTGGTTGTCTTTTTGAGAGACGGATTAAGAAGCTGCGAGGGGAAGAGGGGTCCTCATGACCTTATCTGCGCCAGCTTTACAGCAGCTTTGATGAACCAGAAAGATAACGGAGCAGCGCCTGCATGAGCAGAAGAGGTCAGCAAAAGACTAAGTGACAGTCACAAAGACAGCATTTTTGATTTAGATTTTTTTCCTTTTTTTTATCACAGATCTTTCATGTTACTAGTCGACGACCTTAGATTAATTTAGTTTTTGGTCATTATTTTGTGAATTACTTCCTCTCTTTAGGCTTTGTCAACATTTGTTGTTTTTTTTTTTCTGGTCTGTATATTTATTATCTGACATTTAAAATAAAATTGAACCTTGCATGTAGCAAAGGGCAACATTTGTAATTTAGTATTTAATAGCAGGGACTTACGAACTGTGAAAGAGAACAGGTCAGACGTACAATACAGCAGCAGAAATGCATTAGTGCCAGATAAACTGAACACACACTCACATAAATATGAAGTAGACGCACTCCTACACACACACACACACACACACACACACACCTTCTCTCTCTTTTGTAGTGCTTTGCGGCTGGAGCTGCACTGTTAAAATAACTGAGCTCACATTGTAACCAGTGAACCGAGAACATTACTTGGTCCGCATACCAATATTATGTTGGCTTTTGAGTTGTGGCCGTAAAATGGAACATAAATCACACTTATCTGCTGCTGGTCAAATAAATCATTGGATGGTATGCCAAAAAGGGTCACGTCTTTTTTTTTTTTTTTTTTTGCTGTTTATGAATTTCCAATGAATGATGTTTGTCAGCATGTGTTTTGTTATTTGCATTCCTGACAGCGGAGACTTGAGGTGCCAGTCAGAGCTTTACAGGAAAAGGAAAAGTGTGTGTTTCATCGGCGGCAGTCTGTCCCGATCCGTCCACACTCCCCTTGCCTCTGCCTCGCTGTGTAATGCTGTCAGATGGGAAATGGACAGTCAGAGGCTAATGTATTTCTGCCTGTCAGGGAGTATCAAACTGAGCGTCTTGCGGGAGGGTGAGGAGCCTTCATTAGAGTGTAAAATAGCTCCCCCCTTTCCCTTTCCTTCACCGCCTACACCGCCTGAAATGGGCTGTCCTCTCCATCTGCGAGTAAAGATTAGGGATTCCATAGCTCCAGATTCAGGTACCTGATAAACTGAATATTAAAGACAGGCTCTGAAGTTTTATATACAGCTTTGTACCACAAAAAAAACCTCCATTTAAGATTAGGGTGGATGGGATTTACCCATACGCACCTGGCAAACTGCCCAGTATGCATTATCTCTGTTGATACTTTCACCTTAAATGTCATGAGGACAGATTCAACACATTTACCAACCAAAACATGTTGTTGTTATTGCCCTCCAGACTGACATGCATAGCCTAATCTATCTAGAGCCACAGTGTGCAGGACAAAATTTCATCTTTAAGAGCTGCGATTAACATCTGAATAGATGTACGCACACCGGACAATTTGTAAGGAGAGATCAGAGTTTAGGATTGAATGGCATGGACGATGTGTGGTTGATACTTTCATTATCTGTAAATTTAAGTCAGTTTGTATTCTGTTTACTCTAAATAAGTGACCCTATGGGTGGGCAACATTCTTTCTCACGGTTTAGATAAAGTAAGTGAAGGGCCACTCACAGGACAATTTAACTGAAACATGAAACACACGACAAATCACTTCACAATAAGCTATTTTTCTATTTGAAGAAGTTCCTGTTTCTGCAAAATGTTTTCAAATTTTTGTGTTGGACTTGAGTTAAATTGTACAGACATATTGCATGTATTTGCCTCGAGAATTCTTAAAATATTTTTCTGGGGCTCTTTTTGCTTTCCTTTGACAACATTGCAGACCAGATTGAGATGGTCCAAGGCCCTCGAGCTGTATTTTGCCCTTGTTTGCTCAACAACAAAGGCCAGTGGTCAGAACTCCTTTCTTTCTTTTTTGAACAGTTCTATCAGCACATTATTTTCCCAACCTCTGTGTTAAGGTTAGACAAAGTTTCAATGACAACAATCTCGTTCAGGTTCTCCTACTGCAAAGCTGAGGAAGTGTAGTTGTAGCTAACTTTGAAGCAGTGAAATATTTTTTACAAACCTGGGTGAAAAATGTTTTCTTTTAAAGGTTCAATATGTAACATTTGCAAATGCTAATTTCCTAATGTGAGTTTGCATATATTTAGACAGTGCTGCCTGTAGGTTATATAAATAAAGCAACTCTTTTGGAGAGGACATACACATAGGACCCCATCAGTCTTAACATAGGAGCTTCATTATGCAGTCAAGTCGATTCCCTCTTTGACAAGTCACCTGACAGCTATGGTTATGAGAAGACGGGCTGAGCTGGTCACGCTTAAGAGATCTTGATTGATTTCGATTGTAGCCAACAGTCAATGTTTCAGTTCCAGCGTCAGTCCCCACATGAAACAACACTGTCAATCAAAGTCCGAGACAAGGCCTCTGCTAAGTTTAGTGCTATGAATCAGTAGAACATCACTGACTGCTATCATGGACTAAATGAGGCCCTTGTAAGGAAGCGAATGAAAGGGGATAAAACCTATGATGTGATATCTTTTGCCATAATAATTTCTTACAAGGGAGCATATGATATGATATGATATGATATGATATGATATGATATGATATGATATGATATGATATGATATGATATGATATGAT
>JAPQRN010000027.1:22587887-22597896 GCA_037367275.1 Coranthus polyacanthus | reverse complement strand
CACACACACACACACACACACACACACACACACACACACACACACACACACACACACACACTCACACACTCACACACACACACACACACACACACACACACACTCACAGTAACAGTCACATGCACACAAACACACACACTCACCAGTCATTTTTTCATCTCTATGCTACACCTTTCCCACCCAAAGGCTACCATGCAGCCCCCTTGCCTTATTTCTCTCAATATACCGTAGGTGTGTCTTTCTGTCTCTGTAACATATTTGTTTCCAGACTGTCAGCTGAGCTGCAAAGGTACCGCAGTACAGTCCACAAACAAAACATCCTTACCTTTGGCGGAACAATCAGAGAGTGAACAAACATAATGGAATGGAATCTCTTCATCCTGTTTGTTTCAAATTCCACGGGGCCTTTGGCGCGATCACATGCAGAATCACTTTAAATTATAAATCGCTTTACGTTGTTTGTAAAGCTCGTAAAAATGCAAACGCAAGCGTCAGGCTGCCTCTACACCTGACTGCTTCAATCAGGGTTCAGTGACTTATAAGTGACCTTTTTTTTTTCTTCCAGTGACCTTTCAATGTGTAACCAGCAGCATGACAGCTGCTGCCTCCTTGGAGTGACCTGTGATGGATAAACAGCTCATTCGCTGGATGTCACAATCACTAAAAGTATACAACCCTACCTAAACAATTCCATGACCTTGGCGAGATGACTGTAGCGTGACCGAATGTCAGCAGTCTGACCTTCATCCTACCAACATGTTTAACATATAAGGGCTGTAGTCCCCCAAAAATAAATGACTGTAAGAAACAACCATCATAGTGAAATCCAAACATAATTACTTGCACCATTACATTTTGGAGCAGATCCATAATAAGTGCAGAGTCTGGAATTTTTATCACTTTATCTTCTTTTTTTTTATTAATAATTTATGAGAAAGAAAAAAAGACAGTGACGGCCAGTTATAAAAAGACAAAAAGAAGAATAGAGGGGTACAGAATTTAACAGTCGAAATTCAGTAATATTCATAGCCAGATTTCCCAGTGTTTTGTGCCAACACAATCCCTCTCATGGTGTTAAACAATACTGTCACATTGGTGTTCAGATGTCCTACATGCAAACAGGTTGGACATTGCAATTTTTAAGTATTTTAGGCTACTGAAATTGTTACATTCATCCACTTTGTGGCCTCATGCTAATTAGTAAATCTGGTCCATAGTGTAAGCTTTGTGTAAGACAAGATCTAATAAAATCCTCGGGTCCACCAAGTCCTTCAGTGCGACTTCTACTAGTTCTTCATACTGAAAGCGTTTGACTTGCATTTTTCCAGACCAGTAAAATAAGCCATGACATTGGCAGCACTATTTAAATAATGTATGACCAGTTTTCTTAAATGCAAAGGTTCTAATGCAGGACCTGTGTATTATCTTAATTTGCTAAATCTTTTAGCTGCACCCCATTGAAGTCAGAGTTGTCGTCATAGGCCTAAAACCACATGCACCAAGCTGTCATAATCTTACAGAATACATATTTGCTCGAGTTTTACATCTAAACCATTGCATAATTTCACCGTACAGAGAAATGAAACTCTCCTCCTCTTTTGAAAAACTATTTTTTGTTTATAACCCGTTTGGTAGATGGTTTATTGTTTTATAAATTTGTGTGTTCCATGAGATCCATGAGCTTCAGCTCTTGTGACTTTAAGGATAATTTACTAGTGTTTGTGAAAACCTGCTTTATTCAGTGTCCTTACAACCCCGGGCGTCAGGCCGTAACATTATTTTTCAAAGAACACTTGAAGAACTCTTATTCAGCAACACCTTGTCGGGGTCCAGACCACTGAGTTTGGAACCGTTACAGTAAAAAATGAAACTGTTTCTACCTGATGCACTCCTATGCTTTGTCTCTCTGCTCTATACTTCACCCCACAATGAGTTGGGGGAAAAAAACAAGGAATTCTATAAAATTAGCAGAAGTAGCACAGTTTTACATATGTGTGACAAAGTGGGTGAGACGCACCACACACGTTTCCCTGATTCCCGTCATGCTTACATTTAACACTATTTGGTTTTGTTTGTTTAGTCATAGCTACAGCATTCTCAGTAATTTTGCAAACATTTGACCATCTATTGTTTTGTGCTTTGCATTATTTTTGGTCACAATCTCCATAAATCAACATTTCAGGATAAAATAACACACATACAAGTATTGTTAAGATTAGTGATTGTTTATTGAGTTAAAAGTCTACATGTCATCAGTTAAATTATACTTTTCTTTGTTCCCTACTGTACTCACTTTGCTCACCATGCCATGTGGAAGTCAAAGGGAGGTGGCCGCAAATACTTCCTGTCTCGACCAGGTGATGTTAGGAGGTCATTGACATCGTGCAGCACGTCGATGGGTTAAACCATGTTTGCGGGGAGGTATATAAATTGGTAAAGTATGTATTTGTATTTGTGTTAGTCTTTTGTAAACTGTTCAAGGTATTATTTGAGCTGACGTGAGCATTGTTGACTTTGTATTTGGACCACAGGAAACTGTATCAGTGCATTTCTTGCCTCTTGTCAGGAGACGTCACCTTTCAAACTGGTTTGACGTTCACCTGTAGAGTGACTCTTGCTTATGCAGTGTCTTTATAAGCAGGTGCCCTTTTGTTTTCAGAGGAGGAGGACAGGTCGACATGTAGAAGAGTGGACGTGACCTTATTTTGAGTTATTTGTTATTAGCTTAGTTTTGCTCAGTTAAGGCCCACATTTTTGGGGGGTTTTTTTTGTATTTTTGGTTTTGTAAAATTTCGGTTCACCTCATTTCATGGAGACGCTCACTATGTTTGTAAATTAATGCACATTTTTACGGAAATCCTTTTTTTGTCCGCCTCCTATTTTGACCCTCTGGTCAGACTTCCCCCACAGAGCGATTTACCGTAAGACATCACAGTCTTCCAAATTAATTGCAGGTATTATGGATTTATACAGCGTGATATTATATGGATTAGTCAAAATGATGTAGTTGTCTCTAGATGTGTGTGGAATGTTTATGAAAATGTAACAGTGTGCTCAGTGAGCAATCATGGATATACGCTTCTTTACTCAGTAACTATATCCATACCCTCTTCCTCCTGCTGCAAGACTTGACTAATGAACAAATCTACATTTCACAGAGACATAGCGCTCAGAGCACAGTGCTGATGCATCATTCAGCACTACTTTATTGATATTTGATACCGCTTTTGATCAAAACCCAAAATTTTTGTGATATCAGTAATTTCGATGTGTAAGTGGTTGAGTGCTGAAGAAATGTTTATGGCACACTTCATGTGACCTGGATTTGCTTATTTTAAATTTATCAACTTGCCAAAAGTAATTCCCCTCAGTTTTATGTTGCTGGATGCTCATAAAGCAAAAGAAGTCAAATCTCAGCTCTTGTCTTTTTTGTCGACAACCTCTCACACACATGTGGAGAAGCAAATTCATGATCAGAGGATATTACCTCCCAGGGTAACTGTGCTTCATCATTTCAGGGACATATTCCTTTGATATGCATTTTTCAAGCGCGGCCTATCCCCTTGTTGCCTGAAGTTTTATGAAAGGAAATATTTATGGCATTAAAAAGGAAGATAGAGCACTCTAGGGTGCCCGTAATTGGTACTAGTGGGTAATCGTTTAGGATAATTTTGTCACTCTATGCTGAGGCAGTGTTGTTCAGCCCGGGAGTCTAGTGTCAGAGTATTTCCACGGGGATATAAATAAGGTCTAGTAATTTGGATAAATAAACAGGAGGCAGCTAATGGGGCATCATGCTGAAAATACATCGGGGAGGTATGAAAACTGCAAAATATATATTTTTTTAAATCTGTGGTTGCAGTGGCCACTTTGCTAAGTTCTCCAACTGGGTAAATAGGTCATCCTACTTTGAGCAACGAATCATCAATGATTGTGTTTACATGCGCCCCAGTATCCCAGTTATTAGGCTTATCCTGGTTTGGATCATACTGTGGCTTTTACATGGAACACTGAGAAATCTGGTTATTTACATGATAAACAGAGGTTGCAAATGTCCACACTTTATTTACGACAGTACGAGTACAGGTACTAAAAAAAGAAAGTAGAAGCACGGCTTCGACTTCTTTATTCAACTAAGAGTGAAAAAAACAAGCTCTAAAATGTACTCAAACTACAAAAGTAAATAATGTAATGTGAAGACTGCTAAACCATTCTAACTTTTAAAAGTATTCTCTTTTATATCATTTCTTTCCTGTTGAATAATAATTCATTGTGCTCATTTTCTTTGTTTAGATTTTCTAATGTTTCATATCATTAAATCAAAATAAAGAAAATGAATAAAATAAGCACAAAATCAGGGAGTACAGGTGTGTTTTCATCTTGTTACATCTCGTTATGTCTTGCTAGTCATTTTCCTCCTGTTACGTCTTTTATGTCACTTTCGTCTTATGTGTTTTATGTCGTTTGCGTCTTGCTGAGTCTTGTTATGCCAGCTTGTTTCGTTCTTACATCGTTTTTGTCTCACTAGGTCTTTCACATTGTTTTCGTCTTGTTACGTCTTTTAACATAAATTTTGTTATGTTTGTCATGTGATATACAAAAAAAAAAGCCTTTATGGAGACGCACCTCGTGATGTGTGCACGTGAGGGCAGAGATCGCAGTTCAAATGAATCACATCAGAATAATAGAGTCCCTATGAAAGCCTAATATTTGGATCATGGATATACGTGGTGATCTGAATGAATGAGGAAATGAAGCCGTGTATCAGAGCGCTCCATCAGACAGCAGGAGGGGAGGAGACATGCACAAACCTGGGGTTTGTTGAAGAAAACCTGCCAGCAGGTTATGTTTTATTTTGTATTCAACCTTTATTTAACTGTGAAACTCATCGGAGGCTGAAAATCTCTTTTACAAGGGCATCCTGGCCAAGACAGGCAGCAGCTCAGTTAACAAGGTTTAGTTTGGGTTTCAGTCATACACAAACATCATATAAATTCCATGACAATACAAGGACATTATAAAATTAATAAGTATCAAATAAAATCAACACATGTTCAACAAAAGTCATTAATATAAAATGAATCAGGCAAAATATCTACAGCCAGATGTGCCTGTGTGTCCGAGTCATTTAAAATCACTTTGAAAGTGTCTAGTGAGACCGGCTCCTTAAGTTTCAGGTCATTTTGTAATGACCATTTTGTTCTGAGCAGAGGGAGCAGCATATTTAAATGTCCTTTTCCCTTGTTCAACGCGGGCCTTTGGTACAGACAGTAAGAATAAATCCTGGGACACACGTCTTTTTCTTTAGTCATTGTAATACGCTTCCTCATGCGCACACGTCCCACCAAAACGCTGCGCTCAGAACTAGCCAAACAACCCAGATAACTTTTACCCCTATTCCAGAATGACAGTGGATGGTGCCAGACCTGTCTACAGCAATGACACGTTGCTAACAAAGTGTGGAGATGGGCCTGGCTATGCAAGACTAGACCCGCTTTCTGAAACAACAGCCACGGTTAATGTTTGTTTATGTCCATTCAACCAAATCCACTTGGTTCAGAAGAGATCATGGTTCTATGAAATTAAAGTTGACTCTTTATAGGAAATTCAAAGAAGAATTTTCTATGTCAAAATCTCTCTGTGAGTGTCTACCAATTTCTAAATTTGAGGGAAAAATCATTGCTCATCTGAGATCAGATTCAGTTGAGGTGCTAGAGCTTATAAATAATCAAACTGAAAAAAAGGAAAAAAAAGCCTCCGCACACTCCACTTCACACCACACATTAAAAGATTTTTGCAGAGACTTGAGTGTGTGGAGGCCTTTTTTCCTTTTTTTCTGTCTATCAATTTCTAAAATACGCTATGCAAGTTCATTCTTGGAAACATGAGTTTGAAAAAGAAACCTTATGAAAATATTTAAGATTAAGACTTTTCCTTGCTTACCATTCGCTTCTTTGAAACACATCTCATAGTGGTCTGTTTAATGATTCCAAGTGAGCCAAAGCCGTACTTTTGGGTAAAATAATATTTGGTTAGACTTCACTACACATACATAATGCAGTTCCCAGTGGCCACCTCTGTGTCACTGGAGCAGGTAATCAGGAGCTGAAGCCCTCAGACAGATAACCATCCACTCAAGGACACCCATTGTCTACTGGTGACCTTCAACGTGAAACCAGCGAGTCTTAGCATTAATCATCTACGTGAGGACGACTGAGAGCGCATGACATTTTCAACAGGGGGAACGAGTCCCTCACCAAGAGGCAGCAGATGTTTTTACAGGACGCTCTGCGAAAAAGAAAAAA
Organism: Coranthus polyacanthus; assembly: GCA_037367275.1. Taxonomy (NCBI): domain Eukaryota; kingdom Metazoa; phylum Chordata; class Actinopteri; order Kurtiformes; family Apogonidae; genus Coranthus; species Coranthus polyacanthus. The sequence continues at coordinate 22,591,591 of JAPQRN010000027.1, read as the reverse complement.
AAAACAACAAAGAATGATCTCATTATGCCTCCTGTTAGCAGTGAATAAAAGTTATGCCTCAAGGCCACATCTGTCTTACCAATACCTTCACTTTAGCATCTCCTAATGACACTATTGTGCTTTCTGCACACACACACACATTGCAAAACATTCCCAACATTATTGTTTTTTTACTGATCTGAACACATTCTGCAATCTACACCCTACTTGTTAAAAGCTTCAAGAAAGCAGTCACATTGTGAAAATTATTATTCCAACAGATGGTAACAGAAACAACTACTGAGAAGTTTTTAAATGTTATGCCAATTTAGACAGTGTGTCCCGCAAAAGTTTCTAAGAGACTAATTGGCTTTTCTGAATCAGCTAATTACATTAAAAAACAAAAAAAAAGTTTGTTTAAATGTGCACCTTCAAACCACCAAAATATTCACACCAATGTGAAGATATGGATACAGATATACACACAATATAAATAGTGGCATTTTACTGCAGCAGCGCTGTCAAACGAGTGATAATGTTGTATGAAAATTGCAATCATAAAACTTCATCATGAGTGTGTTGAATTAATTAGCTTTGCCTCCTCAACATGGGGCAACAGCTGGAGTGTGAAATAAACACCAACACATCTTAATTCCCATTTGATTTAATCACTGTTTTTTCCTCCTCCCTCTCCTCCTCCCCGACCAAAAAAATCCACACATAGCTTTTGTTTTTGAAGACGTGCTGCATTTACATGCAACAGTTGCGTGTTTGCGGATGGGAGTGTAGAAGGACACAAAGGACACTTTGGGCCTGGAGTCCTTTCCACAGAAGTCTTTGAAGTGAGATACTGTGTCTTAGTTACCGAGAGGCAGCACGATCGGTGGAAGCAGCAGAAAGAGGCGGGGTTTTGTATGACTTATGTAAGAGTCCCAGATGGTACTAACTACATTTGATCGATGATGGTGAGGGAACATTGTGGAAACAAAGTGGAAGAGGGCTTTCATCAGCAGAGAATGTCATTCTTATTGTCACAGTGAGAAAAACATAATGTATAATTTACTCTTTTTTTTTTTTACATATTTATCGATGGCAGCGTTATCTGCTGAACATCATAGTCCTCTGACTGAAATGCAAAATGCAGAAATACAAACACATGGAAGCACACCGTCTACAGAGAGGAACATTTCTGACCCTGCACCTAACTTTGCTCACTTCAAAATGGCAACTTCACGCCTTTTCTGTTAAAACGATGTTCACCCAGCCATAAAAGCCGGGCAGCAGGAACTCCTTGTAACAGCCCTTCGGCTTTTTTCTCTTCACCACACATTCTCATTCATCCCACCTTGTTTATTTTTCCACCAGTTCTGAGGGTAATGGAAACAGGCAGGAGAGCCAATTGTAGACAATCCCAATGAAATTACCCCTGCAGAACAAGGCGAGCATCAGCTCCCAAGTCGCCTCGGCCTCGGTATTGATAGCCCCCAGTTGAAACAGCCTCCCAATTAAACTCACTCATGAGTTAAAAAAAAGAAAACTGAGCTAATACGGTCCCTTTGGCAGCTCCTCACAGGCCAGAGGGAGGCAAATGGCAGTTTCATCCGATTCATTTTTTCTTCTCTATTTTATTCATTTATTTCATTTTTTTTTTTTACTGAGAGCCTTGGTGAAGTAATTGGCTTTGTGGCATTTGTGGAAAACAGCGAGCTTGACTGGGAAAAGTGATTTCCAAAGAACAGAAACAAAGGGCGCCTTAAACAAAATTTGTAATGTGTATTAATGATGCAATTAAAGCAGCAACAATTGTAAGAAATGTGCTCCTTTTATAAAATGCAGTTTGCGCCGCACTTTTTGTTTGGAGCTATTTTTATATTAAATGATCCTGTGAAAGCTTTTTTGCTTCACCTCTCTTACTGTATTTCAGCAGAAAATGTTTTAATGTGTTCAGAGACAATTACCACCTGATTTTTTTAATCTCATGGTTCTTTAAAAGATATCAGATCAGACATGACAAAAGATGTAGGCAAACTTATTTTGGGATGTTAAAGCAGCAATTTGTAACGTTTGTAGTGCAGTAATATTTGTAAAATAGTTTAAAACATTCAAAAATGAACTATCCACAGATGTTGCAGAGATGCCTAGCTGATATTGATATCCTACCAGCCCCGGCCTGTTGTGTAATAGACTGTCGCTTTCAGGGTTTTCCCCACCATTATGATGTTTAGGTGCATCACCTAAGCCAAATTAAATGTAAGACCAATGTGGAGAGCATCAAAACCAACTAAAATTACTTTTCCCAAATCACATGGTTGCAGGGTTTTTTGTGTTATTTATGTTTTGTCTGCTTTACCTTTTCCACATTTTTGTACACAAGTTTGGTAGTAATAATGGTCCAAAACTGTGTACAATTTAACTTTTTTTTAATTGCCTTCCACAAACAGAACCTAAACCCTCTGAAAACCAAGGGAAAACCCTGACTTTCTACTGCGAGGAAAGGAATGAAGGTGGATGCTAAACTCACAACATTTCTCCTAGACTCAAGTTGGTTAAGTAGCGATAGCTTATGAAGGTAGGTACGTTACACTAACAAGACTTGCTGTGGCTGTTTGCTTGCTAAAAACAGAGCTAAGCAAGTTATAATGGAAACTTTAGGCCACACATCAAGATTATACAGTACGTATATAGTATAGTAGCAGTGTTATCTTAACCAGCTCTGAGTTTCATCAGTTTGGCGATGCACACCAACCTCAACCACAACCTTCTGGTAAAATGCTGCCTTCTGCCGTTAGTTTGAGTTCATTTTTCAATATCAATCTTGCAATTTGCTCCTTTAATGTGATACTGGCACAAATGTTGTGTATTTCCAAACCTAGCTTATTAATCAGACGTCCTCTTAGATGTGTGCTTCTGAAATTCTTGCAATCGCTCAAGTCTGATTAGTTTCATTTTGTTTGTACAGTCATAAATCACAGCAGCGACGTCCCAACTCTGATGAATACACAAGATAAAAACATATCAAATGGAAACAGCCACAAATGTGAGTGTGAACAAATAATTAAAGTAATTCTCTAGAAGTATTAAAAGTGTTGTAGTTATTAATCATCCAAATATGTTGCAGTACTGGCAGGATCTAATGATAATCTGTCACCTACAACAACAAAAGAAACAAGTATTCCTCTACCGATCTGTAATTCCCCCATGTGAAGGAGGCTGTGGTGGCACCTGCTGAAAATGTATACCCACAACACAGAGCTCCATCATAAAAAAAGAAGTGTTGGAGCTGACAATATATCAATGGACAGCTCCTAGCCCTGGGGTGGGTGCGTCTTCTGAGGGTGACTGAGGTCTCCAGCAGAGTTGCTAGACACTCACAGACGGGCCGAGAGGTAAACAGAACCCTGGAGATTTGCCCATGGCATCAAATACACAAGTGGAGTTGTGAGCACCTGCTTCAGTGTGCTCGGTGGGCATGAAATTGAATAGAGCAGTGGTGACGCAGGGTATCATCATGCATCGCTATGTTTTTTTTTTTGTGTGTTTTTTTTTTTCCTCTCTCAAATGTCGGCGTGTTGTCTGCAGTGCCTCCATGATGTTGTAGCTGTGAATGAGTTTCGCTTTGACAATTTGCCAGCTATGCAGGGTTCTTTTTTCTGCAGAGTAATGTTTTGCAACCAAAGCACACTTTTGAAAAAGTCTGGAAGGGGGGGGGGGGGGGGTACAAATAT
>JAPQRN010000027.1:22562360-22581179 GCA_037367275.1 Coranthus polyacanthus | reverse complement strand
CCCCCCCCCCCCCCCCCCCCCCCCCCCCCCAACAAATCTTTCCTGAGAACTATAGACAAAAGTTTAAGGTTTGATGCAAATGACTCAACAGTTACATGTGCTGAGGGGTGTTGCTTTCTCAACTCATTTTCTAGACAATAGTCTGTTTTGGCTTTTAGCACACCAGTCTCTCCCACCTGCTCTTATTTGAAAGCGCTCAGCAATCGAGGACAGCAGGAACAGGGTGCAGCAGGTGTCACGGTACAATTGCACTGGAGGCTAACAAGGCTATTTGCTCCTTTAAAACCTAGACACCACTTGTCTAGGTTTACAACTGAATGTCTATTATCAGCATCTACCAGTTGCTTTAATTCTGCTCTAAGCTACTTATGCAAGCACAGTTTAATTCCCTAAAATATAAAGATAATGTATGTAATCCTACTTCTATAATTGGATAGTGGCTTGTGTGTGTGTTTGTTTGTGTGTCCGAGGATAATTCAATTCACATTCCTCTAAAACCCCCTAAATTCACCCAGGAAAAAAGGGTCAGGGGGCCGGCCTTTGCATGTGGTTGTTATCTATGTTTGTTATCATTTCATTTCCATTTTTAATCTTAAATACATGAAAAGCACCTTTCCACTTAAAGGTCCAGTGTGTACGACTTAGGGGGATTTAGAAGGATCTAATTGCAGAAATTGGATATAATATTCATAATTATGTGTTCATTAGTACATAATCACACAAAAACGTGAATCCTTGTATTAAAAGAACAGAACAGAAAGAAGGACAGGAACTTCAGAACAGGACAGCTCAACAAGAACTCGCAAAGTGCAGTTCAATTTCATACACCGAAGACATATTTAGTCATTTCCTGAACGCTGCCCTATAGAGTTGACTACTTTCAATAAGCCCAAGCTATATTTAGAGTTTTCCCTTTTGTTTCTGGTTTTACTCCTTAACTTATATTAGACCATATTTTCTATCCTTCCTCTTATTTGTTTGCACAAGAAATGTCTGTGACCTGAATATAGAAATATACAATATTGTCTTATTACTGCACTATGAGAGTTGTGTGTATATGCGTGTGTGCCATGCCACCTTTTGTCACTTCCCTTGGAGAAATGAAACAGAATATTCAGAATATTATTTCCATTGCACTGCCATGTGTCTGAAGTGGCTCAGAACGATTTTCCTCTTCATCCTTTTTTCTGTTTTATAGCGGGTGGCAGTGTTAAGGTGCGTAACTGTCACCTTCTATGATTGAGTGTAGGCCAGAGTTATTATTCTCTTAATTAAAAAAAGCCCAGAACAAACAAAACAAACCCTGGCGCTAACGAGGGACTGTGTTGTTTTTTTCAGTTGGTTGCAATCTGCAACTTCACCACTAGATGTCACTAAATATCACACACATAACCTTTTGACAGCACCCCCAGAAACCGTCATAAGATTGACATACAATTTTTGACCTGTCGGGAGAGCAAACATGTCTTGAGCATCTAAATCATTCTAACGACTCACCTCGCTGGCCTCCAGGACTGAACGTCACAGAAGATCCTTCGTCCACAATGCCATCAGACTGTACAATACCTTAGTCAATGGCAGATATGCTGAACACTGAACTGGACAACTGTTTATTTCTACTTATGACTGTTCTGTAAATAATATACTAATTACCTGTTTTCATTAAATGTTTATTCTATTTTATTAGGACTAGGATTTTCCTTTGGGAATGAATAAAGTTTTAATTAATCAATCTCATACATAGTAAAAGGAAAACAAAGAAGAGTCACTAAAGAACTCAAGTCTGTATTTCTTGTATTTAATGGAAAGACATTTATTGACAGTGAATAATGTATTACAGTATTAAAGGAGCTGTGAATGAGATGCGGTTTCTTTGGGAGTCATCTGGACCTTCTTGGAATGACTCGTCTTCTGATTGCCAGCAGTCATTTCAGTCAATTTTATTTGCTTCCTTCTGGATGCGAGCATGTATGGTCTTGTTTTCCATGATCGACCAGAAACTGTTTCCACAAGTCAACTGGTCCAGCTTGAACTTTGGTTTCTGGTTGGTAATCAGGTCAGCCACCGTGTAGGCCTCTCCCTTCAGGTGTGCATGCATGTTGTTTGTGTACATGTATGTTTTAAACCATGTAAAGGGTCTTTGAGTATTTTTAAAAGCGTTATACAAATAAAATGTATTATTATTATTATTACTATATCTACAGAGGGAGTGGGTCACCACCACAGAATCCACCATGTTTCAGTAGCTCAGAATAGATCTTCTACTTTTTTTTTTTTTTTTTTTTTACATATCCAGCATTAAAGTGCATTACTGTCACCAATTATGTTTGAGTATGGACCAGGCTAAACACCTCCTTGACTAAAAACTCAAACGATTGGAGTTGGTTAAAATCTGCAACTTCCACAGTAGATGCAACTAAATTTTACAAACTGAACCTTTAATAAAAGCAAGTTAAAAATATTTAAAAGTATGCCCTCAGAGTTGCACAGTCAGTGTTTTGCTTCATGCTTCATTTTGCCTTTCAGATACTGGTAACTTATCCAATGTCTTCATTCTTTAATGTGTTTCCAACATTAATAGCCAGAGGACCCCTCTATAAATGAACATCCTGTATCTCATCCAGAATAAAACAACTGCACTGCTGCAGCGCTTAGGAACAGAAATGACACTTCAGTCTCCCTGTAGCTTTCTGTAATGAATCAATATATAAACTGGTCGGTTACTGAATTCCTGAACGTATCGTTTTCTAGATATCGTCATTATTAACAATCATCAGAGGGACTGAGCTCTTAAATTTCATTGGAGTTTGCCGTGATAGTGTCAGTAACTGCTGTTTCCCCAGACCTGTTCGTGGGATGATGAAAATATGCAATGTGTTCTCTATATATATCATTTACCTGATGCCAGATTAGACATCAGTTCATTCTGGATATGGTTTAATATAGAAAGCACAGAGACTGAATAATAAGCTTTCCTTTGTACTGACTCAGTGGTGGCAGCAAACAGACACGTATGCAAATCAGTGACGTCTGAGAGAAGCAAAGGGGTGTCGAGCCAGAAAATGTTACAGTCCCCGAATGCCAACAAATAGGTCACCAAACCACAACCTACGACAGACAGGAGAGGAAGTAGACAAAGAGAAAAATAAGGCAGAAAATATAGGACAGACTGACAACCACTGCTGAGTGGCTAAGAAGAGGTTCTAATTATACTCCTGGAGACAGATTCCTGACACTTTACAATATGGAAAGTTAGCATTGTATGTTTTGTTGTGGCTAAGTGAGTCATATGACAGTTTCTAGTGTCGTCGCCCCCCCCCCCCACTTTGAGCTTTTTCCTAATTTTCTGTTTTGGTAGCTGCTGACAATGAGGCAGAAAGAGAGCAGCAGAGAAGGAGAAAATCACAGAAAGACAGAGATGACAAGAGTGCAGAAGGAAAAAAAAAAAAAGAAAAAAAGAGAGAGACTCTTTGCCCGAGTATAGATTTTTAGACAGCAGGGGGAAAATGCATAAAGAAGAACTGAAATGTGCCATTTCACTGCCAGCCTAAAAATAGGGACCAAGGCAGGAGCACTTCCAGACCTGACAGCGTTGAGAGTTGTGCTTCTTTCGTTAAGAAACGAGAAACGAGAGAAAAGAAAAGAAAAGCGAGGGGACAGCGAGAGAGTATAGGAGCCTCTGCCAAGTGTGTGTGAGAATCCCGTACGCTCAAAGAGGGATGCTGGGACGCCTGCCATCGCGATGTTAGAAGAATAGCAGCTTGGAGAGAGAGAATGAGGCACATGAATGAACAATGCAGCTGACATCACTCCACAGCAGGACGGCCTTCTGTACTGCATTCTGCCCAGTTCTGCTTTTTACATAACACAAAGTCTCTAGAGGACCAACGAACCGAGCTGCAATGCTCGGGTTCAGTAACACCTTTCTTATTTTTTTTTTGCCATTTTGATCTCACGCAGAAATAGCAGCATTACAGGATAAGGCTTGTTGCTGATGTCAACAAATCCGATGAAACTCCAAAACCAATATCAATCTGTCTTACAATACCTTCTGACTGTCAGCTCTGTCTGCAGCAGGAAGCCAGTGTTATTTTCACAAAGCATTCTTCAAACGGGAGCGAATGGCCCATTTGTAATTTTTTTTTTTTTTTTGTGAGTTATTTGCAGTAGCACAACGGTGTATACATGTGAGATGATTCAACATAAAATGCGGCCTTCGTAGTTATTAGTGTCTACTTATTTTTGAAATGTTCACTCGTTTTTAATTTTTATTTAATCTTTTTGAGTTTAATTTCAATTGAATTTGGTTAGTGCAAAAGTAGCTTTATTTTTATTTTGAGGAACTGACCAGTTTTAGATTAGTTTTTATTTCATTTTAGTGTTAGTTTTTCAGGGATTTACAGAAGAATGAAAGAATGCAGGACATTGCATTTCATTTAACCATTGGTTGTCAATGGACCATATAATGCACAACCATTTTATTTACATATACCATGAACCTTTAACAATAGTGGAAAAGGAAACTAGAGCTTATTTTACCTGCCGTTATTTAGTTTTATAACCTTGATGCCACCTGGTAATAGTTCTTACCAGTGGCGGCTGGTCCATAGGGGGCGCAGGGGCGCCGCCCCACCTAAAATTACTTCAAGAAGAAGAGCTTTTTCAACATAATATGAAACATATTAATTTAAGCAAAAATGTCTCTGAAATGCTTAGATTTTCATTATTATGACTCGTCCTGTGTCCTGTAGTTCACATCAGCATTTATATAAGTTGTTTTTAACTGTATTTACTTAATCTCTGTGTTAATATATAGTATTCACTTCCTGGTTGCGGGGTGCTGGCCAAATGAGTGTATATGGGACTCCTAAAACTTTTGGCGAACAGGTGACATGAGGCGGTACTCTCATTGGAGGATTAAAGAATCACCGTAGGACGCAAATATTTGCGCCCCAGAACCAATCAGAATAGTTATATAGTATAGATGATATAGTATAGTAATAGTTATATATAATATATTTTCTTGTGCTTATGTGATTGGATGATTTTCACTGCATTGCTAAGTGGCCTTAAGTGAGATCCATACAGGATACAGACGCTTTCAGGATCAGAATCAACGTAAAGCAGACATTAATCTGCTCCAAATGTCACAAGTAACACAGTTTTGTGTTTTTCAGCCCGTTACTCCTCCGTTTAGTCTCCTACACCGCTGTGTTTTACACAGGGACTGTAATTTAACGGAATATGAAACCAAACGCCACTTGACTATTTGGCTGCATAGCTGATACAGGGCTCCTGCATATTACTGTGTGATCAAGTGGATAATCACTCGGCTTCCCACCGGCGGGATTAGGGTTCAAGTCCAGTGAGACATGTGGCTTTTGCTTTTCATTAAAATGCTGCAGTAAATGTAATTATTTTTATTAAAATGAAAGACTTATGATATGTAAACACAAGCATTATCAGCTGAATGAAACATCAAAAAAATTGTCTCTTGACACATATTCATAACTGCTGTGTTCATATTCTCTTGCGCCCCCCCTGTCTTGTTTAGCACCAGCCGCCACTGGTTCTTACACAACAAATCTGTGTTGTACAGATGAACAGCTACAGTATAAGGGCTCTAGCTAGGCAGGCAGTAATGGAATTAGTTCATGTTTCATATTAATAATTGAACATCCATTCTTTTCATGGGTTATGACAAGAAATATAATCCTAATATACATGTTTTAGGCTTCATTTGAGAGGGAACATCTTCTAGTTTCTGTGTTTAACATGTGGTTAAAACACATCAGTTTACTTGGGAAAAAAATCAAGGGACTACCTTTTATGTGAATTTTGGGAATCACAAAAGGAGTCAGCAGTTCACAAGATCTTTTCTTTGGAATAACCTCCCCGCTGACATCAGACAGTCTGACTCTGTTGAAGCTTTTCATATTAAAACTCATCTGTGTGCAGTGACATTCAGTTAAATTCCCAACCTAGATTATCGCTGTGGAGAGCTGGGTTCAGTCTCAATCTACTCACAGTGTTAGTCTATGAGTGCCCTGCCCATGAGGTAACACCTATGTACTGTGAATGTTCAAATCCAGTGCATCATTCTAATCCTCTGTTTTTCTCTCTCAGCTCCCACTCCCCAAGCCATGTACCTCCACCACCCCACCCCACCCCGGCCCTCCTGCCTCCTCCAGTCCTCTGCTTTACCCAGGATGACCTGAGTTTCCTGACTGTTGGTCCTACCCTCATGTTGGATCAATCTCAGAATGACCTCTCTCTTCCCCTCTTGTCTTTGTCTCTGTCCCTCTGTGTGTTACTCTCCTGTCTGTGTGACGTGTCTTTAGATGATGTCTTTTTGTCCTGGTCTCCATCCACTGAAGGCGTTCTTTTCAAGCTGTTTTTTTTTTGTTTTTTTTTGTCGCGACTCCACAAATATTACGCGTAAAGTGAGATATATTGTTTCGTAAAGAAAAGATTTTTCTTAGCATAAAAGCATCAACCAATCAAGTTGAACATAACAGACGTCGCATCCGCCCTGTTTTGTATGGGAAAAAAAAAAAATGATAAAGACATTGTGATGGACAACGTGTGGGGCAGCATCGTCAAACAGCTACACAATCAGCAGAGGAACTTACAGTATGTAACGTTAATGTCATATGAATCAAATACAGGAGGCACTCTGTGTATCTGCACATAGACGACCCAGAGGAACCCAAGACTCTGGAGCAGACACGTCGGAGCACACATAGGCTTTATATGAGAGCTCCAGATGATGATGAATCTGTTACTATTTCTACAGAACACACTGGCACAAACCTATTCAGACCTTTTAATTGATTAAGTGTCACAACCGCCGCAAATTTGCACCACCACCAAGATGAATAGTTTTCTATGTGAAATATTCATATGCAGTTATATTGCATTTTTGTGTTGTGTAAAGAGCTTTTGCTGGAGATCTTTCCTTACTCAAACAGAGGGTCAAAGGACAGAGGTGTTCCTTGAGGCAAATTTGTGATTTATGATATTGGAATATGTAAATAAAATGTACTTGACCTGAGGTAACAATAAACATTCAAATTAAAAACTTTAAAAAAAAAAAAAATCAGCATCACAATTTAATGAAATCCAGCAATTAAATGTAGAGAGGATACAACAGAATTTAACAAAATACAAACAGCCAAGAGAATAAAATAGTGTAGCGCATAGCGAAAATAAAAGTTTTTTTTTTCTGCTTTGTGATCTCTACCAGTGATTTCTCGGAGCCTGCCTTCAAAGTCTTGGTGTGCAGTTACTACAAGTACCGTCTTGTCTCAAGTGGGTTAATCAATACAGAGGTATCAAGAGGAGAGGAGAAAAGATGTGCACATTGCGATTCCCCTGACACTAATATGTTGCTGCTGCACAAGTGTGGAGATCATAAATAGAGCAGCCAATTACAGAACCATCTCAGAGCTGCTGCTGCTTCTCCACCTCCTCGGTGATCGTCCATCCATCCTCTGGCCCTTTTGTTTCAACCTGGGTGTCTGGTGTCTGTAGGGCTTTCACAAACAAAACATTTTAGTTCACGATGAATTGTCATTCAAATAGTTGTGATTGATGATTCAAGTGTCTTTTTCTGTTCCTTTCATGCCACTATTGTAGTATAAGCCAAATAATTATTTAATGTTACACACACACACACACACACACACACACACACACATATGCTATCAGCAGCTTATACAACTGTAGACTGTTCACATGCTGCACTTGGAGGCCGCTGTGCACGAGTAGAGGTAGATAGAGGTAGAAAGAGAGAGAGCGCCGTTGGTGACTACATTAGAAAAATGAAACCATATCGTGTGTGTGAGTGTTTAATGGCATTTGCAATTCTAAAACATAAATAAACACACGCACACCGCAGCACAACCTTCAAGTAACGCTGTTCAGCACTGCTCTCAGGTCAGCTGGCACAGGAAGTAAACAAAATGCGTTTATTTAATTTATTTTAATCTGTTAATTATTCTAAAATGAATCATACCATTAACACGTTAATTATGCTGTTTCTTTTTTGGACTTTGTAAGCAAAAATTGGACAGAGAACACATGGCACAGGTGACATTTATTTTTGTCTGTCAAATAATTGCAATCAGACGATTATGTAACAATTGTGACAGGCCCAGGCTTCTACGGAGCGGGATTTGAACAAAAGTGTGCAAGCATGTGTAGTACAAACAGTTTGCATGGCACCACAACTCATTTGCCATATCACATGCCTTGCAGTTTTTAGTGGTTTTGTGACTTATTGACCTCCTCTCTGTGAGAAGTAATATGCACAAACAGGAGACTGTAAGTGACTTGCTTTGCCCCAAAGCAAGTCACTCTCATTGAAACAAACTGCAAGGTGAACTGAGGTGCTTTTACTCACTGAGCACATATAAGGAAAGCAAAATAAAACCAATGCAAATGCAAATCTGTTCTCCCTAAACAACTCTGATGCAAGATCTACAACGCTGCAGCAGACAGGTAGCCCTAGAAGTGGGTCAGTTAAACAGGTCAAGATGGATGAGGGAGGGAAACACGCGTTCTTCTTACGATAATTAATACCTCCAAGACTTTTCCGTGGCTATTTATTCCCCCTCTCTGCTAGTATTTGGGTTTGAACCACACTGACATAACGAAACAGGCCACCAGTGGCCCAGTGGCCAGACCATTAGTCTGAGCTGTAAGAGAAAGCCTGGACCCCATCTGTCACGCCATCAGATGAGGAGATTAGAACAGAGGCGATGCAAAGAGACACTAATTTAGAAATAACAAGAGGGAAATTGCAAGGTAAAGGCGCATTGAACATCCCCTCAGGGTATGTGTTTTTTTATCGTTGAATGGAAAAAAATGTTTCATTCATGGTCTCATCGGCCTGAAATATTCACAAATACTGTCCTGTTCATTAATAATTCTCAGCAAACACTGTCAGAGTCTCATTAATAGTCTCGATGCATTGACATTCTATACACTGCTTCTTGACATGTCTGCTATATCCTCCGGTGCAAAGGAAAGTGTGAAGAGGGATAACAGATAAAAGGGATGATCATGATGACCACTGACTCCCATCGCGGCTCAGCTCCCTGAAGACACGAGGAAAAGCTGATAAAAGAGGAAAGAACGGATGCAGATGAGCAAAGAAAGAGCGGATATTAGGCCTACCAAAGATTGATTCATATCATAATGCGGGAGACAAGTAGATATTCATATTGTAATTTAGAATAGACTGAGACAATTAAAACCGAGCTCATTGTTATCTAAGAAAATTTATTCATAAGCCCTCATCAAGCACTGCAAAGACAAACCAAAACAGGCAGGCAGCGGCGCTTCCTTGAGTCTAACAAGCTGATATTTTTTTTTAAAAAAGGGAGCTTTTATTTTCTCAGCCCAAAATACCAAACTCATTTCCATCCCTGCTAACTGCAGGCAACATAATGAACCCAATCATGGCGATTTTCCACAGGTATTTCACTCAGAGACATCTGCATCCTGGAATGAAAGAACATACTAATTTGGCTGGAAGGACCGAGAAGGATTTGTGTTTCTCTACGTGTGTGTGTGTGTGTGTGTGTGTGTGTGGGTAAGTCAGAGTGTGGGTGCATGAATTTGAGAGAAACACACACATACACCAGAAACCTGATGCAGCACAGCAAAGCATCCAAATTTTTCAAATCCTGTACAACCCTCCTGCCACCACACCAACGGAGCTGAAAAAATGTAATCACTATAAGCATATGTGTAAGATGAGGTGACGCACTGTCAAATAAACGGCAGCATGAAGAGAAGCAGAAAGGACTAATGTCATGAAGATTCGTACTGAATATCTAGCGAATAAAACGTTCCCAGAGGAGCATCAGGCTGCTGTTCCTCATCCCCGTAGATCGAGTCATGAGGGGTTTTCACCACTTGAGTAACTGTTTCATAATGAAAGAATAAATGGATGCTCCTGCCAGGACAGTTTTTGCACAATATATTGATAATGTGCTTATTACTCACAGATGTGCACGCAGGTACAGTGTGTAAATTTAGGTACTGTTTCAAATTTCCTCTTTTTAAACCATTCCCAAGCCAACACTCTCATGTGTCTGACGACTAAAGCCCAGCTTTTCAGACCTTTTTGAGATTCTTGTGTAGGCGCAGGCTCTCGTCCTGAAAATAAAAGTATACTCCTACATCATAGTGTACGGCTGCAGAGATTTCCATGAATGAAAGTTCACATATTCTGCAGTTGCTAGTCAGATTATATGTGTTCGCTTGCAGGGGAAGATGTTCTATATTGTGTTGGAGACTGTCCAGTTACTGCATATGTTAGTTGACACACTGCAGCAAAACACTTGGAATACGAGGCATTTCAGATGCTTAGAGCATACAAGCATGATTTGGCACCACATTTAGTCAGCAAAACTGAGCGCTGAACCATATGGTATTTTTAGACCTTGTTAATGCCACTGGCTTGGCACCACACCGACTGTCACGGAAGGATTTTTGCAGAATTTCACCATTAAACAAGAATTAAGGCAGGTCAAGTTGCAGTTTACATCCACGTGTGTCCAGACTCATATAATAACTGTATGTAGTGAAGTAATTTAATAAAAGGTATGAAGCGTATTTTTGGATGAAATGGAAGTTGTCTCTATATTGACATGGATATTCCTAATGAATCTTTTCCAGCGACAAACATGATGTCTTCACTTACAGACTGTTTCTAGTACAGTGTTGAATAATGGACGGAAACGTGTGTTTACATAATATTATGATGTTACAGTGAAGTTGACCTTTGACCTTTGTGATGTCATCATGTTATGCTGTTACACATTTAGATTTTTTTCATAGTCGTGTAGTGTACGAATTCCCCGAGTCCAACTGAGCGTTTGTGCCAAATTAGAAGAAAATCTGTCAAGCTGTTGCTGGGGTATCGTATTTATGAGAATCACATGTACGGACGTACAGTATGTACCGATGGACAACCTGAAAACATAATGCCCTCTTTACCCTGGTTGTCAACAACTCGGAAGCATAAAAATGGTGAGGGAAAAAAGCTGAGTTTAATATTGAGTGCAACCCACAGGAGCAAGTTTGATAGCAAGCAACAATTTCATCTTTGCCTTAAAGACATTCAAGGTGAGTATCCATACATCCAGGTGAGTGGTAGGTGGGGGAAGCTACAGACACTGCTGCCCTTCTTATCCATCGATATATACGGATGAACAATGTACTCTCCATAACTGTGGTTTTGATAAGCTACAGGGTTAAAAAAAATGATTGAAACTGGGGAAAAAATGTTTAAAAAGCCAATTATTTTCAGGCATCCTAATTAAATATAGTAATTATTTGAACAGGCTGTGTGGGCAGGAGCTGCCTCGTATTGAATAGCCAATTAAATGCAGTAATGTGTATGTCACTTTGATGCTTAAATAACCTTTCTCTTTTAAAGACACTTAGCACCGTTTTAACAAACTAGAATATGCCTAGATGTTTTGACCTGCAATCAACACACAGATTGAATGCAAAAGAATGCAAGTGGGGAAAAATATGAAAACAAAAAAAAACAAGTAACAACATAAAACAAGTTAAGATCACAGAAACATAATTGTCATGGTTCAAAGAAAACTGTGAATGAGACTGTAAGTACTACGTGGAAGATGTGGATCTCATCTCCACTCAGCAGTACTTACCAAACAAGAGCCTTAGATCGTATCCGCCGCGCTGAATAATTTCACTATGTTGTGAATACACTAAAATAAACATATGTTATACGTAAATCACTTCCTTGACCATTAAAACAAACACCCAGGATTTAGATTTGAGTTTCTATCATCAGCTGTCCCGAAGTTGTGGTGGCGTCGATGCAATTTCAGCGTCAATACTGTCAGTTCTATTATCAGACTGAAAACAGATGAACGCCCATCAGATTTGGGGGATTTAGAAATGAAAACATGCTCTCAGTTCTAGTCCGTCTTCCGGATCTGCAGGAAATCGATCATGTTGACAGATACTGTCATGCAACATGTATGTGATTTTGCCATAGCAACAGTTGCCTTCACATCGTGCTAATAATGCTACGACAACGGGCAAAAAAACTTAATGGTCAGAAGATTATGAATACAGGTAACTAACTCTATGTGTTAGATTATTGGTGTAGCAATTCTGATGAGAACAATCTCTGTAGGAGAACAGAAATGTCAAGTTCGTGAGGCAGTTGAAAGTTGCAGATGCTTGTAATTCGACTTATAAGACCAGTGCAGCTTTTGAAAGATTATCACAGAGAAGTTGCAGAAGGCTCCAGACACTATCTATGTCTGTCCTAAAAGATGTATTAAAATACATAGAGGTGAGGTGAGGTCAGAGATAAGCCTCAACATATCTATAGAGTAGTGGTAGGGCCCCGTTTCCATATCACAGTAATTCAACAGGTAGAGCAACCCCTCTGATACGGGTCGGCATTCTTAAACCAGTTCAGACCAGAGAATCACAACAACGTGAGCTGAAAACTTGCAAATACTTGCAAAGCAATGTTCTGAAAACCTGCCAGTTCACCCCAATGCAACTACATGGGACGGTGGATTGTTTCCATAGCAACAAATCCCTTTACTTCCGTTCAGGCTTTTTATAACTGGATATAATTTGTAGTGTGGTAAAAATATGAATGAGGATAGTGTTGGTGAGTTATTTCCAGTATTGATGAAAATGTGAGCACAAAATATGAGAGGGGATTCCTGAAGCACTTTGTTTGATGTTTAGAGGAGTTGGTGTCACCTCAGATAAGCAGAGAAAAACACAAACTATCAAGACAGGATTTCACCAGCGGTACAGCTGATCTGTCAGAATGCATTACTTTGGGAGATTGATTCTTGATATGCTTCTAAACTTGCACTTGAGTCGTTTTTGAACTCGTCCTTAATTAGTCTTTGATCTTTTATATATATAACTAGATAACAATTGGCTTTAGTTATTGTTGTAACAATGTTTATGCTGCTCTCTTGCCCTGGTCACTCTTGGAAAAGAGATTTTGATCCCAATGAGGATTTTCGCCTGGTTAAATAAAGGATATAATAAAAAAATCACAGCTCTTGGTGACAGCTGAGCTACACAGCCCATCACTACGGCAGAACAAGAACCATGAGTTCAATCATGTGTCTAATATTCTTGCACCTGAAATCTTGAGTTACGGCCAAAAATGTGTTTTGTGAGCTCAAAGTGGCCTTGACCTTTGGCCACCAAAATCTAATCAGTTCATCCATGAGTCCAAGTGTATTAGCAATCAATAAAGCATTTCAAAATGTAATGGGGACCAAATGATGGATGGACAGACAGACCGTCTTATAGAGATGCATGGACACATCTAAAAACAGGCCCATTATTGAATGTACTATGTTCTAAAACCAGCCAGCCTGGTCAGATCGTCCATTTCACACCTCTGCAACTTTCCCTGCAAACATCTCATGTGTAGTTCCACAGAGTTCAGTTTTAGGTCCCCTTTTTTTCTATTTGTACATACTCAGATTGGGAAGAATCATCCAAGCTCTCTTTTCACAGATATGCAGACGTCACCAAGATCTACCTCCCCCCCCTTCAAATACTAAAGTCACATCTCCAAAAATTGGATTTTTCCTCTCACCTTCTGACCTAGATATACTCATACATGCACTAATATCATCCAGGCTGGACTTTACCAAGGCATCCCTCAGGCTACCATCTCCTATTTACAACTAGTTCAAAACGCTGCTTCCTGACCAAGACCAAGAAGAGATCAAATCACCCCTATTCTTGCATCGTTAAACTGGCTCCCTGTTCATTTCAGTATAGTGTTCAAAATGCCCCTTACAGCACCACCAGACCCCTCAGATCCTCCCACCATGGCCTACGTACTGGCTGTGCCCTGTTCATGGGAATAAAAGGGCTGAGGACAGTGCTTTTTCATAGCAGCTCCTGAGCTCCGGAACAGCCTGCTGCAGACCATTAGACCGCCTGCGTATGTTGAAACTAGAAACTCATGAATAGGAAGATTGGAGCGCAGGTGTAACAAAAGCGAGGTGAGGCATGAGGATCACACAAAGGGCAGCCTTTATGAGTCAGCTCCCCCTTGGGAAGCAGACTGAAGTCTTGGAGCAAATACAGACGGGTGACAAATTAAAGGAAAAACCAATATGAAGTATCCTAGTATCGGGCCACCATGAACGAACACCTTCAGTGCACCTTGGGATTGATTCTACAAGTCTCTGAACTATGCTTGAGGGATAGTACACCATTTTTCTGGAAGATATTCCCTCATTTGGCATTTTGATGAAGGACCCACAGGTCCAAAGTCTCCCATAGGTGCTCGGTTGGGTTGAGATGTGGCCCCTCAGGCGAGAAAGTCTGAAAACTAGGACTTTGGTACGTTTTCTGAATCATTTCCTGTGCAAACACCCATTCAAAATGTCTACAGATAGCTGGAGTGTCTGCCTATCCGTTAGGTTTACTTACTGTATGTCTACATTTTCATAAGCCAGATAAAAGAATTTATGCAGCAGCAAAAACTTCATTTGTAGTCTGATGTAATCGTGCAGTTGCATTTGTCCACAGTGGCAAAAAAGTGACTTTCCAAGATGGCATATTTGAGCACAGGTAATAGTGGTAAGAGATTATCACATGGGAGAAGGTTTGTGGAGACGGGTGATAAGCTCACAGGAAAGGGTTAGCATCGCCATAACTGGGGGAGATAAAACACACTGGGTGGTGTAATGTGGAGTCAGGAGTTAGAAAATGCTGTTGGTTGCTGAGATTTGATTTTGATCAATAAATAAACACAACAACAACTAAATTTGCATTATATAATGATATAGTTGGAGTGAGAGCGGACATAGCTGACATGCTTGTTTACATATGTAGCTTTTGAGCTGGTACAGCATCTTCTATATGAATAATGTTTAAAGATTTAGTTGTGAGTTTTTGCAGTTCACTGAAAGCCCCTCGTGTCATTCTTGACAGGTGTCATTCATAACCTTAATGCTACAACCAGGGCTTTTATAGTCAACAAAAAATAAGACTAAAACTAATGACACTTTTACATTATGGGACCATTAATAAACTGGTTCTATAAACCAAATTTGATGTCATGCATTCTTTCAGCCTACATTTTCAGGCGTCTCCTCATAATAACTGAAATATTCCAACTAATACTAAAACTAAATAACAAGAAGCATAAGTTCAAACAGATGCGTCCACTACCCAAGCATCATGATCTGTTCATGCGGTTCTCTCAATTACTACAAGTTCTGGCCAAAAATGTGCAAAAATGCAGCTAAAAACTAAACAAAAACTTGTCAATTCCTCAAAATAAAAATATCTCATGCGCTGATAAAACGAACGAAAACTCGACTGAAATCAATAACATTAAAAAACCAAAACTAAGGAAAATGTGAAAATGATAATGTGCTTGTTTCAATGTGCTTGGTAATGACAGAATGAAGACGAGATCTCTGCACACACCTCAACAATGACACAAACAAAACATAATGACCCATGATATCACAAACTATGAAAGCAGTTGAGTATTTAAAAACCTGGAGGACAGCAGATAAAACAGTTGCCCTGTAATACTACTAGCGTGTGGCGTACACCACATTTAAAATACTCTTTCAATAGACTGAATGTTATTAATCAGCACAGAAATGCCAGTGATACATCAATTGCTGGTCCAGTGGGTTGGGCACGCGAGTTGCCAGACTCGGGATGCTCATGACAGGCCGTCCACTGCATTTGGCCTTCAGTGACTCCAACGCTCGCTGGCTTTGACACAACGCTGTCATTGTTGTGGCCCTATATTTGGCAGTTTGGTGGATAAACGAACCAGGCCAAAATATTAGTTTTTGGCTCATCTAGTATATTGAATACATAACAAATGAGGGGTTATTCACCACATTGGTGTGCAAAAAAGCATAATTTACCTATTTCAAATGAGAGTTGACATTTATAAGAAGGGATCGGCGAAGCCAAAGAGATTTTCAAATCATTCGGGTACATTACCACCTACTACATGTCCACAGGCAAACATAAGAAGGCAGTACTGTAAGGAGATTTTATTATCCAACCAGTAAAATTGTAAACCGCATCATTCTTTTGACACCTAAATTGGCTTGTATGGAGGTTTGCCCGGATTACAGCACACGGGTTTACATCCTATTTTGTGTGCTATATTCAAGCCCTTGGCAGCCACTGTCTTCATCAACTCCCCTCACCCTGCAGTAAACCTCTTCCAATCTGCTGCAAAAGAGCATGTTTGTGTGTACACCAGCGTGTTGTGACGTCAACTGTGATCCCCTGAGAAAAGATAAATGACAAAAGACCCCCCCACCACCACCAGTTCCATCCCCTCTTCCCCCGTTTCCGTGCACAGTGCAGCCAACGAAGCAGCGAAGGAGGAGAATCTCTGCGCCGGTTACATCCTCCACCTCCATCTCCATCTCTCTGAGTCCGAGGCCCCCCCAGGGGAAGCTGGATCCTGAGGACGACTCTCTGTCACAACACTGACAAGCCAAGGGGTGGCTATTCTCCAACAGAGCCCAGAGGTGACAGAGATGCGGAGAAGCCTCCTGAACTCGGCGCCAATCAGCCTGTGTGAGAGCTGTCAGTCTCGCAGACTTTACCCCAAAGGAAAGGGTTCTAACAGGTTATCGTAGCACACTACACACATCAGCAAGCGATGAAACAAGTGCACGAGGCACGCAACACACCTCACTCGCCCACTCATCTGTAAGCACACACACACAGAAACACCTTGTCAGTCAAAGAAACAGGCTATGTGATCTGACACAAGATGGAGGGTGCTTATGTAACACTTGATTCGTTTCAAAGGTGTAATTGGATGTCTATTTGGGTCGGGATGAAGAGGCTCTTGGCACTGGCAATATGAAAGCTGACATTCATCAAACTAAGTCTGCCAAAACAGAAAGATATTTCTGGATGAAAAAAAAACTCAAAACACACAAAAAATCCAACCTGACAGTCATTTATTTTACATGTAAAAACATACACATCTCTTACCAAGTTTCAGTGAAAATGTATATTTAGAATAAAGGTACTGTAACTTTTTTTTAAAATACTGCTTACTATTCTTGTTAAATGCAAAAAGGATGAAAAATATATTTTCTTCACATTATAATTTCCAAAAATAAATTGCTTTCAGAGGGAAAGAGCACATTAATTCAAAAAGACATATTAATTCAAAATAGATGCAAATTCATGTTTTGGAATAAAAAAGTGGTTTTCTTCATAAAAAAAAAAAAAAGCATATTTTTCTTTCTTTTAAAACTGAGATAGATGACGGAGGTGTCACAAGCACATATGCGAGAATCACAGTTCCTTTATCCAGTTCAAATTCAAAGAACTACCCGGTACAAAAGATCATCTCTTCACTTCCATGAGCTGAGCACAATGTTGTCAGCGCCTCGTGTATAAGGACAGCCTTATCTAGTGTTCGTCTGCTTCAGGCAGCCACAGATATGTAACACGACTTCGCTGTGCATACGAGATGTAAACGCAGGTTCTACGGCTTCGTGTTTAACACTTTAGCTACATTCACCTCAAAGAGTTGCACAGAGGCAAAAACATGGACACAGATAGAGGTTTAGAGGAAAAAAAAAAAAAACACTCAAGAAAACTCCACCAAATTCAATGTTATAAATCAAGAGGATTTTTGTGTTGAGAACAAGCTTAATATCCACCACAGCCCATCGACTCCCACTATTAGTGATAAATGGCTTTTTAAATGTATTATGGCGAAGAAACCCCTCTATGCTTTAATATTCAATTTTTCATTTAACCATTCTATTGAAACAAGAAAACTAAGGCAGCGTGATATCATTAAGTAAAGAAAGAAAATAGTACATCGATTTATATGGAGAATTTGTTGATATTACAAAGAATGAAATATAACCAATAGTGTTTCAGTAGAGGGAGGTCTAATATTATTACAGTAAATCGCTGGATATTACTAGTCAGTATCAAATATTTGGGCTAGTGTACGTGGATTGGGCGACACAGGCTAAAACATATGTAATTACATTTTGGTACCACTTTACAATAAGAGTACTCTCATAATTAGGTTGTAAAAACTTTATAAATCATTAATAAGCTGTTATAACACATCAGATGAAAAGGGCAACAGTAATGTGTTGCTTGCCAAATAGTGAGCCCACATTAAATTTACTGTTAAGCCTCAGATCTCAGTGGTTACTGAGCTTCCTTTGTCTCAGCATTTATACCTGTCAGCGTTATCTGAGATTTATTACTTCATTTCGACCACCATCAGTGTATCATAATACTCAAAAAGTTTCATTTGGCAAATTTTCTGATTTTATTTTACCTTTATTTAACCAGAAAGGGCTCACAGAGATTCAAATTGTCTTTATCAAGAGCGTCCTGGCTCATACAGGTTTACGGTAGGCGCCGTGTCTGATCAGTCGTCAGCCACCACAAGCCATTCAGCTCCGTTCATTTGTTCTGTGTAGTTTCAGTTAGCAAGAAGGAGTTGTGAGAAGTGTTTTGTGTGCTGGAAAATGATCAGACATTATAGACAATTTAAGGTCTTTGATAAACTGTGAGTAAACGGTTAGTGGTTAGCATGCTAGCGGTTAACTCACCAGCTAATGTAACATTTTGTAGCCATTCGTAAGCTGTTAAATCACTGTTATAGTTTCTGCTTCATGGGTGTTCTTACTGTTTGCAACTCTTACTCTTACTCTTACACTTGACAATAAGGCCAAATATTGAGTCTGGAAGCTGTTATAATTTCTTTGAGTATTTAATGACTTATAAAGT
>JAPQRN010000027.1:22548722-22562260 GCA_037367275.1 Coranthus polyacanthus | reverse complement strand
TTACACTTGACAATAAGGCCAAATATTGAGTCTGGAAGCTGTTATAATTTCTTTGAGTATTTAATGACTTATAAAGTGTTTAGAATCTAATTAATAACCTAATTCTAAATCACTTACAAGGTAACCTTACTGTATAGTGGTATCTACATTTCTTGTTCAACTTTACCCTTTAGTGGTTTATTGTTTTAAACAGTAAAGTAATCAAATCATGTCCAGGCCACCCCATTTGGACATGTTGTAATAACCAACACTGTCTCATACACCAGATTAGACATATTTTCTCAACCTTTAGTGTTCAACATTACAAAGCCCACACCAAAGTTTGCTTCAAAATCTGCAGAGAGACTCTGCTACATTTCACACACACTCACTGTAAACACACACTCTGTTTTTCTTCATGAATCCCAGATTTAGTGCAGGAGCATTATGCATGCATCTTATTAGCGCACACATTTAAGACCTCTGGAGTTGGTGCAGATCAAGGCAGTGGTTCTTTGTTTTTGTCCATCGTGTTTCTCCCAGGTAGCGGAGAATAAGGCCATGTTGTGCAGTCAATCATTTAAACCGACTGGGAATGTAGAAGCAAAAGGTTCCTGGTGAGGTTGTGGCTACTCACCTAAACACATACGTCGTTTAAAGTTCCTCAAAGAAGGCCACTCTGGACTTGGTGCTCTGTAGTGTTAACTGCAGGAGAGATGGCAACAAAGACCTGATAAGGTTTTCTAAGCAAGTAAACAAGAAACAAAATATACTAGAGTAGAGAAAGCAAGAAAGTAATATAACAGACTGATGCCGCCTGCCCTTTCCCTCAGCCTTCCCGCGAGATCTAATTCGCTTGTGTATTCACACTGCATCAAGTCTAGACAAGATCCTACATTTCCAGTTGATAGACCAGCAGCACTTGGCTGGTGTATGGATTCGCCAGTACGTGCTGAGTGAAAGCAGACCACCACATTTGAAATTTTCACGTTCCCAAGCTGCCATCAGAATGTGTACACATGGGTGCAAGTTCTGACACCTGAATTGTTTTCTTGTGATGACTTGGCTGCTTCTCATACATTCGCTAATAAGACTTCATGGAGTCTCTGCTTTTTGACCGCTGGGAGGACTGAGCAGGTTATTTTAAGATGCCCCCTTGAGCTTAAGGGGTAAAGATTTATTTTTCCACTTTTTTGTACATTTAATCGCTTAATTGAAAAATAGCAGCTAATATTATATGATAGAGAAAAAACATTGTTAGTTACAGCCTTTGCTTCATGTGGAGCTGTAGCTTCTGCTGCATGTGACATCGTCCATGCACCGTTGCCGGGATACAAACCCAACATCCTGTTGGGTCCAGTTTCTGGAGATTTCAATCATGTCACCTTCTCCTCCCACCTGATTGGATTTACGCAGTTTGTTAACTGTCCTACCAGGGTCTGCTGAATGCCAAGGAGGCTGACAGTGCTGCTGCCCTACCGCCACTCGACAGATCAGATCACAACCTGGTTTTCCTGAAGACCTGTTATAAACCCTGTGTACTGAGGCAGGCTGCAGCAACCTGCACTGTCAGGAAATGGACATTGCTGGAAACAGAAGGAAACAGCGTGGACATTGACAGGATAGTTGATTGTATTACTGATTACATCAACTTCTGTACTGAGACTATTATACCTACAAAGATGTACACTGTTTCCCCCAATAACAAACCCCCTCACGAGTAAAAAGCATAAAAGCAATCCTCAATGAGAAAAATGTAAAAATGGCATGCAAAAAATGGTGACAGAGTAAGACTCAAACATGTGCAACACGAGCTGAAGAGGACACTGAAGCAGGCAAAGGAGGACAACGAAAACAAAGTAGAGCTGCAGCACAATAGCATCAGAGATTGTTAGCTATATTTAGCTGCACAAAGTAATGCAAGAATACTTGGATTAGTTAGAATTGTGTCAGCTGTTAGCTGAAATTTAGATAAATATATCTTGCATGCAATTCAGTGAAGAATTCTGATAATGACTGTAAAAATCTATAGAAAGCACCACAAGCATCAACACATAACAGCAAAATGTGATCAGACTTATTTCCCTTAGCTAATTAAAAGCCTAAGTGGTCATAAGGAGAAGATAATTGAAGAGTCCTTGTGTGTTTACTGAAAACAAACCCCCAAGGTTTGTCTGCTTATAATGTATCTGTGATGATATGTGAACGCATGCTGTGCTGTTGGTACATTCAACACGGATCTTAAATTACATCAACTGCCAATGAAATAAAAATCAGGCAAAGTCAAGAGTTCACACCGGTCCTAATGGACACTGAAATCTGTAGGTCTCTCAGACTCGACTGCTACAATCAAACACATGAGGAGAGCGGTATGGGCAGAGGATCAATGGCAGTCAAATAAAGCACTGCTAATTGTTTTTCTCTGCAGGTTTAAATTAGCTGTTGATGGATTCATTAAGACCACTGGTTGTGTTTTAACCCCTTCAGCAGAACTAACTGTTCGCTCACAGTAAAAGTAAGCACCATTTCAAACAGGCCGAGCTTCAACGTGTTTAGGGTTAAGGAATTAAAGTGGCTGTCAAAGTAAATATTAGACCTGGGATGAAGGAGGACATTTTGGACAATCCAGGATATTTCTGGGGAATGTGTAGATGGGGACTTAGCCGAATCCAAACAGATAATGTGTGGGAGACGGGCGGATTTGCACTGTAATGTTTACCAATCACCTTCTATTGTCCCAGCTGACAGACAGCCTGAACTGTGAGCGTGAAAGCCTGTGACTATGTGTTTATCTATGTCTAACTCTCCAGCGTTATACTCCACACTGCCCACAGTCTCCATGCAGTAACTCTTTCTTCAGTGCCGTGGGTATTGATGTCGTGAATGGCAGAACAGCAGGCTATTTCCACAAAAAAAAAAAAATCTCTATGTTGTTTTGATATGCAGCAGAGCACAATGAGAGTCACCCTGATGGTTGACCTCCTTTGTATGCTACTTCAAACAGCCTGGAAGGGCTGCTGTGTACGTTAAAAAAAAAAGCATTCCCCTCACAGAACTGTTTCAGCATTTGTGTTGCGATTCAGTTGCTGAGAATGATCTTTTCTAGCAGAGCAGAACCTGTGGCTGGGTTTAAGTGCAGAGGCGCTGGGCCGGATTAAGGAGCCACTCATTAATCATCCAGAGGGAGAGGGAGTTTGGATGGAGAAAACTCTGCCCGAGGTTGCAGCCGAGCCCGACGCTTCTGGCTCACGAATCTGTGCTTCATTCCGCATTCCCTCTGCTCTTTTCTTATCCTGTCCCTCTTTGGTCACCGGCTTCACAGTACTTTCTCAGCACTTCTCCCACAAACTCCTCATCCTTTGAAAATTCTGGTCAACTTCAGCCCCTCTGAAAACTTCTCACCTTTTTTCAACAAAGCTGATTTAGTTTCCTCACCACCGCCTTCCCTCCCCTGCGATGCTGTGCGCCACCGCCCCTTTCCTCACTAACAAGATGAATGCCGACCACCCCTGGTTCAATTAAACCAACACTTTTAACTTTTAGCTCCTTCTTCCCCCTGCTTGCCAGAGATGCCCCCATGCATCCAAATGACTAATCACCAAGCAAAAAATCAATTAGCACTCCCTTAACAACTATATTGAGAAACAAGAATGAAGGAGGGGTGAGCTTTTTCTTTGTTACACAATGTTCTAAGAACATACAGTTGAAATTAGAGTGATACTGCAGTGAGGCAATAAAGGCCAATGATTCTAATCTACCACTTCATCAGAGGACAGTGGAAATAGAATCTACTTTTTACAACACTTCATTTGCCTCTGACCAATCAATTTAGAAATATCTCTCAAGCTGAAAAAGTCTGCCACTCTTTTTAACCTCCTATAATCACCAGGACGCAGTGATTATATGCAGACACTTGGCACAGCTACTCTCACAGAAGGAGTAGACATATACAAATATACTCTACTTACTGATAATCACTGTGCATTTTTAGAGGTCATAGTAGAAAATGAACAATGCTCCCGCTCCTCTCCATCAAAGAAGAAACTCAAGGCTGAAAAATTAACCCTGGGCCAAAAAAAGGCCACTGCTATTAAGAGACGCTCTGAAAATCAATAATACCCTGCCTTAAAATAATATGATGGTGGGGCGCGGGTGTCGTAAAGGAGACGACTATCCAATATTCTGATAAGAACAAGTTATCCTTGAAAGATGATGTAAGAACAGTATTAAGGCTATCTACACGTCATGCTTATCCAGTTCATTCAACAGCTGCAGAACAGTCAAAAAAGATGCATTAACAGGGATCTTTAAAAAGACTTAAAAGGAACTGAATTCATGAATCAAAAAAATCAAAAAATGAAAGCTTAACTGGTATCAAACACACAGCAATTTCTGAGGTAGTAGTACATTAGTATGTTGTAAAGTAGTCAGGAGAGTATTTGTTTTTCTGCCACTGACTCAGACAGAAATCATGTTTCCAGATGAGGTCATGTATTCAAGTTTTATTTATGCTGCTTCATTTAATGAAACAGGCGCAAGTAACATTAAACATTAACTTAAATAAAGGGGATATGATGCCAGTGGCAGGCGACCGAATAAAACAGGCTGTGACACTGAATAAAATCTATTTCTCTAACATTGTTGGAAAGTTCTGATATAATTTAAGTGCAAAAGTAAACAATATATATAAGATGGGCTTAGTGGTTTTTAGATATTTTAATGTGGAAATGTTACATATTACATAAGACTTTAGAAAAGTCTTACAAATGCTTTGACATGGGAACATTTACTGAAATTGTAATTTAAAATCTTTGCACTTACAAATTGTTAAGTGCATTCCTTTTAAATAATTCACTGAATGCCTCTTGCAGTAAAGTCACACAGATCAGGGTGGAGGAACAGCAACATTTTTTTGTGACTGGAATGCTCAAAGCAGATATGTCTGCTAGGTAGCGACATATGCAAATTTGATTAAAAAAACTGCCTATTCAACCAACATTTTGCAGCATGCCTGAAGCTGGCCAGGCAATGTATACAAGGCACGGTGCATTTTGTGCACAAAGTGTTTCAAACTTGGCACGGTGGGAATCAAGGCAGTGCAGTCCCACATGCAGAGTGGACCCTGAAATCTTAACACAAAGTAAAAACGGCAGCTGCGGAGCACATTGAGGAGCTTAAGAAGAAGAGAAAAATCTCTGTTGGAGGTACAAAACATACTGAAATCTGAGGGAAAGGCTGGCACCCTGTTGGCAAAGCTCACCACTGGATCAAAGTGCTCTTCTAGCACTGTAAAGAAAAAACGGAACAATTGCAACAGGTGGAGGCAGTATTGACAAAAGCCTGCAGATCCATGCATAGCTAGTTGCCAAGTTATTTGGCAAAGGACACACTCACTCTAATGTGACACTTCACATAATACACAATGAATGCTGCAAAATAGCTATTTGGAATAATAGGTCTTATCCTAACTGACTTTTTTACTAATTATTTATCCGGTTTTGTGTTACTAACACTGCAATTCATGACGTCATGGGGCACAAATTCTATAATTACCTTTCAGCATATTGTAATTCAAGTGGTCTGAAAGGAAACAAGAAATGTAGCCCCTTCTCTGGACAGATAGGGGAGTTAAATATGTGATTGACAGCTTTAATTGAATTAATTTGTTGTTCAGATTCAGTCAGATATGACTCTACTCCTCTACTCCGTGGCCCAGTGTCAGGCCATCTGCAAAAGAGCTGCAGAAGGAAGGTGTGTGTTTTCAAATTCTGGTGTTTTTTCCTAACTGTGGCTCCTGCGGCTTTAAGTGTTAGATTTTTTCGACATTTGAAGTTGATCTAAATCATGTTTTATGTTACAATACACATTTGGCCAAAATTGTTCCTAACCTTAAGTAACTGATTTCATCTTTTTCTTCAGTTTTGGTAATATAAATTTAATTCTGAGTGTCATTAAAAAAGTCTTAAAATGTCTTGAATCTAACTTGCCTTAAAGGTAGAGTGTATAAGATTTAGCGGGATTTAGGAGGACCTATTGCAGAAATGGAATATAATAAATACAATTACGTTTTCATTAGCATATATAATCACATGAAAATGAGAATTGTGTTTTCACTACCTTAGAATGAGCCAATTATATTTACAGGGGGAGCATGTTGCACTGTTTTTTCCTGATTAATAACAAGTGGCACCCAGCGTTTACTGTCACCTGCTATGGTTGAGTGTGGAGTTAATATCCACTTAATAAAAAGCCCTGAACGGACAAACAAACACTGAGACTTCCATGTTTTTTCCAGCCACTGTACTGTAGGTAAGGATAAGGCGCTATTATTTTAAGTTATAAGTTAGTTTCAATCTGCAACCTTGCTGCTAGATGTCACTAAATATCACACACTGACCCTTTAAGCTTGAAGAAGAATTATTGATCGAGTTATGACTGATGTATAGTAAACCAAAGGGGTAGATAACCACATTTCTATCCTTTTGACAAATACTGTGCCTGTATACAAGGTGGTGAACTAGTTAATGTCATATTTTTCTAATTTTGGTAGATGGGGCACAAATGGGGAGAAATACGTAGAAACATGTTGCAGAAGCCCCTATGAAGAGTACTTCAAGTGCACATATAGAGTATGTGTGCACCATGTTTGTAACTGAGCTTCTAGCTACCTTTTTGAAGTTGCTGTGCTTGCTGGTCCCCTGCTCGGTGTTCTGATTGTGAATAATGTCCAGAGGAGTCTCCCTCTCTTTGAGCTTCAGACTTTCGATCTCGGTCTTCAGCTCATTCAGCTGCTCCTGCAGGTGCTTGCTCTTTTCCATGTATTCGACCCTGGAACATGGATCAATTGAAGGTTGGAGGACAGTTTAGCAGATTTCCTTCTAAATACTCTCAGATATCCCATTAACTTTGCTGAACATTTGCACTCTGACACACCAAATGAGTGCTAAATTTACTTCTAATATTTTACGATTAGCAACCAACTCTGAACCTGGACAGGTCTTTCTGCTTCATTAACATACATGAAGAGGCCCAGGTCATTTATTGAAGTCCACAGACAGGGTCAGAGTTGTCTAAAAGTATTTTTGCCTTTTAGTAGAACTAGAGAAAAAATGCATGAATGCTTGTAGTGACTCCCCTGACAGCTAACACTCAAGGTCAATTGCTCACCTGAACCCGTAAAATAAAGTGTAAATAGAGTAGAGTATTTTCATCCAAGTACAACACTAAATTAAATTAAATCTGTCTCAAACCCATTTTGAGAGTATTTAAAATTAGATTAGATGTATAAAATAGATAGATATGTATATGTGTTAATCAGTCCATTCTATCACTAATTAAATCACAAAGTACTGTACTCCTGTGAAACCTCACAAAGTGAAAAAAATCACACACTGAGATCCAAAATATGAAGCAGTATCAGTAGAAGTGGGTTGACCACTCACTTCTCCTTCTCGATCTCCATGGAGAGGCGTTTCATGTCAGTATCTTTAAAGTCAAAGCTGAGGTTCTCCCTGCTGTAGTTCAGGTCGGGTGGCATGCTGTCAGTCGGCAGTCCAGGGGGCTGGCAGGGGAGATGGAAGGGGAGATTAGGAAGAGATGGGACGGAATAAATAAGAAGCGGGAGTCAGGAAGAAAGGGGTGCTAAAAAAGATAAAGAGAGGCGGCAGAATGGAGAGGAAAAGGAGGAACACGTGAGAAAAAAGTGTGCTGGGACATAAAAGCACAATGGAGATGGAGTTGAAATGGAAGAGGAAAAAGATGAACACTTTGATGGTAACACGGCATGAACACACAAATATATGCTTTCAGATCTTGACCAAATGTCTAAAATGGATCGGTCACGTGCCGGTTCAAGAATGGTCTACATAAGAAGTGAACCTAATACACAATATAAATGTAAATCCATTGGTTGGCATGTGAATCCAAAGTAGAGAGCGGACATATTCAACATAAACACAGTCTGGCAGTGCATGCCCAGCAATTTAACCTGGGGCCGATAGAAACAGTGAGCAAGAACGTTGAGTATTTGGGCGAGTGTGTGAATGCGTTTGTATAAAGCTTTCACTAGTGAGTCTATAGTGGAGTTCCCTGGAACATTTCTTTTTTGTGTATGTACTGGATGAGCACCAGCGAGTATGCATATTGTATATCTCATTTATTTATTCTTTTGCTGATAAGAGCGTAGAACCACCATCAATGGCCAGCATCCCAACATGCATCTTTGTGTGTAAGCAGATGAATGTGTAATGTGTGGGTTTTTAGCATGTTGGAAGTGCTTGCGTAGGCTGTCTTATGTACTGCCTGTTCTTATGCAAGTCTCTTGTGTGCACTGTGGGGCTACAATTGCATGTGTCTGTGCTATTAGCAGTCAGGATATATTTGTTAACTGTATGGTAATTGTTTATTATCCTATGGAGAAGCACAGAATATATTTTATTTAAAACAGGACTGCATTTCAAGATCTCCCCTGTTGGGAACGCATACATCCCAACGTCTGTATTGTGTGTGATTGTCTCATTAGTGTATACTGTATGTGTACTGTTTCAGTATATTATATTCCTCATTGGTTTGCAGGATTTAAACAAACAACATTTTTCATTAAAAAATCAGCTTTTAAGTTTTTTTTTCTTTCAAATAAAAAGTTATGTAATAACTGACTTATGTAATAACAACAACATCTATATTAATGGATACGTCTATAAATAAACCAAACAAGCACTATCAGGGGATGGCATATTCCCCTGGCCCCCACAAAATCTAAAAGTGGTACTTGTTGCTGGTATTAGCTTAGTTTCATTGACTTTGCCCATTGACAGTGGAGGAGTTGAGTAGTTTCAGAAAATGTCACCTTGAATCAGTCAACAGCATACAGTATATATAGTACACAAGATGGGTGGACAACAGACAGAACGGCAAAAGGTGCAACTTCAACACATTACTGATAAATTCTAGCAAGTTTGGTGGAAAAATACTGAATGTTTTTCCAAGTATACTCTGGAAACAATATGATGATGGACAGACATCTGATTGCTCTATCCCCCTGCATTATATGCTGAGGGGGGAAAGAATCTCACAAAAAACAACAAACATAAAAACAGCAACTTATTTAACAGACCTAAAATAAATAATCAGACACAATGGGCTTCATGCAAGAGCCACTCGTACTAACAAATTTGTTACTTAAATGTCATATACAAGTGATTTAGGAGAACTTGTCACATTTACCATTTAAAATTTTCTTTCACCTATGAACACAGCTTACGAATGTTCTAGACCTGTTGTAGGAATCATATGTAATTAGTTTGCTGTAATTCTAACCTATGTTTTTCATGAAATTATTGTATATTTCATTGCAATTTTGAGTCTGAAAACCCTATACATAAATTGTCTTTCTGTTTGACACAACCGGTGGCAAAGGTGGTGTTCATCATGTCTATGGGGGTCACTTACATAGATTTCTGAAGTAACAAGTATTTACTGAATCTTTTGTGGTACGCTCGTACGAGCCCATCATACTAAAAGAGTAAGAGAAAGTTCAGATAAGAAGGCCCAATGTTTGTAATTTCATATAACTGGATGATTTACCGTACATGAATTTGTTTGCACCTGTGAATTTCAGTGTATTTGAGAACAAACACAGTTGTAACTACAGACAGGTGGCAAATTAAAGTAAAAACCAACATAAAGTGTGCTTAGTAAGGGGCCACAGTGTGTTGCCAGAACAGCTTCAGTGGACCTTGGCAGTCATTCTATAAGTCTGTGAACTCTACTGGAGGGATAGAACAGCATTTCTCCAAAAGACATTCCCTCATTTGCAGCCAATTTGCAACAGTTTGCACCAGCACAAACCCTCTTTATGTATTAAAAAACTACTTTCATTTCATTTAAATGAATCATACTATGGTTATTTACAGTACTCAATTTGCTGCCAATTCTGCCTTTATTTAATACTTAAAAAAACGCATGTCTTAACCCATTTTGTGCTTGACATGGCTATGATTCTTGCTGCTGGAAGGAAACGCTGCTGAGAAGACAGCCTGTGGTAGAAGGGAGAACATTTTCTCCACTCGTGTTAATTTATTTGAGATGCCTGAGGAAGGTGTTATCAGAACATATCAACTGCCGAGGCCTGTTATTCTTAACTTGCTGGAGGAAGTCAAAGACGACCTGGAACCTCCAACTAGAAGGAGTCATGCAATAACCGTTGCACTAAAACTTCTGACAACCCTTCATTCATGGGCTTCTGATTCTTTCCAACTCACTATGGCTACAAGATCCCAGTCTGCATTTTCACCTGTATTGTCTGTGGTCTTAAGCTGACTAACTGGAAAAGTACAGAGGCATATAATGTTGTCCAAGAGGCCCTCCAAGCCGTCAAACAGGACTCTAATAAACTCTTACTTCCACATAAGTATTGTGAGGCTTCATTCTTAGTTCTTCCTTCACAATAAAAAACATACGTGAAATGCATGAAATCTTCAGCTTAATGATGCTCCAATTTCCAATTCTTTGTCATGGTTCAGGACCATGGACAGCGCATGTTTTTTTACAAACGTGATTTCTTATTTGTGTTTCTCCTTTGGTCATGACCTTTTTTTTAATATCCTATTCTGTGCCCCAGGTTCTTTACCGTATAGACATCCCTGCTAGTAATCTCTAGCAGCTTGTGCTTTGCCCTGCGCTCTGACTCCCGGGCTTCCTGCAGGTCCTGTTTCAGCTGCTCAGCCTCCTTCGCCCTGAAGGACAAACACACAGACAGATGCATTTAATACTCCAATTCACCCCCCAGTCTTCCAAAGAAAAAAATAATCACTGTATCTAAATTGAATTCAAAATTATCTTACATAAACGGTACTTTGGTGCTCAATGATCTTGGAATGTCATTTATTTATTGCTCATGTGGTCAGTGCATCAGCTCAGCAGGCAATCTTTTCTGACCACAGTATTCTCCCATCGAGCATGCACATATAGGAATTTATGGATGTTACATGCAGGTGATTACATTTCTTTTGATTGTGTTTCTGAATAATCAGCACTTCCTTGTTCGTGTGGGGGAGCTATGTGCCTTGAGAGCTTGAGTGGATGTAGTCATTTACATGTTGAGTGCCATGGGTTTAAATTTCTCTGGTGCGAAAAGTGCTCATCCAGAAATTGCAGTTACTGGCAAGTGGTTAATGGTCCCTATTTGAAATGATTACCTAATAAATTGTGAAGTAGAGGCTGTGAAGTGATAGTCTTAGTATCCATGTATACTGTTTTATTAGGAAAATGACTTCCGTTCTTTGCTACACTGGGCTATGAAGCCTTAGAGTGTTGATTATGGATCACTTACCAGGTTCCAATCTGACCTCCAAAGAAATAAAGAAGTCAACAGCAGTTAATGTAAGTAACAGTTTAAAGTACTCTAGAAAGTATAAAAAGAAGATAAAACACAGATCAGAAAGTCAGTTTCAGCACAATCTAGTGTCTGTGTGTAGTAAAAACACCATTTGATAGGGACTCTCTCCATCAGTCAATACTACTGCTAACAATTAACTAGCACAAATTAACTGCTGAGCCTCAGACCTAGGGGGAAGGCTGCTGAACAAAAGATTTCTCCCTTTTTCTTCTGTGTGCCGCAGTTTGGCTGTAAATGCATGATTACCTGCTTTTGAGCCGCAGTGGTAGAACAAAGCCTTTGAAATTAAATGATTTTAAACAAGTTAGAAGTTCTCATTCTTTGATCGGGCAATTTAAATGCAGCTGCATTGCTTAGCTCTATTTTCAGAGCATATCGATGAACTTATATTCTGTGAGGCAAACTGATGTGCAACAACATGATTGTGCACCTTGAGAAAAGAGTATGTTTAAAGAGAAACAAAGAACGATCAGAAAGATATTGTCTGCATGAGGGACGGGTGCATATTGTTGTTTCATTCTTTTTGTTTTGTCCACACCTCCTTTCAGACTCCTCGGCCATCTTGAGAGCCAGCATCTCTGCCTCTAGCATCTTCTGCTCCATGAGCCGCCGCTCCTCCTGGCCACGGATGGCAGTCACTTTGATGCGCTGCATCTCTGTCTCAGCCTCGGCAGCTTTCTGGGCCAGCAGCTTGGCCTCCTCCTCTGCGATCTGGGCCTTTTCAGCCAGCAGGTCCGCCGTCTGCTCTGAACGCAGCTGGAGAGGAGCAGAAGGAGCAGGAAGGGCACACAGATGGGAGGAGGACATGCAAAATTTAAAATGGAAAAGGCAATAGGAAAATGGAGAAAAGAAAGAGTTATTGACAAGAAAGATAGAGTGATATCGATAAACAGTCATGGAAATAAAGAGGAGAGAATGTAAAGGGGCAGGATACATATGAATACAGGTGCAGAATAAAGATAACATTGAAAGAGAAGAATGAGTAAATAACAAGAAAAAGAGCCCAAAATGACTTAAAATGAAGAGGCAGAAATACAATGTGAGAAGAGCTCAGTCCAACAAAACACACTGTTGCTGAGGATGTGACTTGGCCCACAAAATAGTGGATTTGGAGTGGATTTGGTATTCTAACTAGATGAATCTTACCAGGGCTTCGTTGGCCATGTGAGCCTCATCCTGCAGCTGGATCAGCCTCCTCTCCAGCTCATCTCTGACCCTCTCTGCCTCTTCTCTTAGCTGCTTCTCCCGTTGTAAACGCTGCCTCTCCACCTGTGGACAAAGAAAAGAAGATGCGAGGGGGTGGGATTAAATGTGTGGAGGATCAAGAAAGAAAAGACACAACAGACGTGAGGAGCAGCTTGTATCCTGTTGGTAATACCTGTTTTCTGGCCCTCTCTTCTCTAGCCTGGGCCTTCATCTGCTGAACTTCAAGAGAGTCCACTCGTCGTCGCCGCATAAACAAATCATGGTTCCCGATACACAACTGGAGAATCTGCACAAGAAAAACACACCTTTACAATTCTCTGCCAAACCACCAGCTCCATCGAGTTCAGCCACTTTCAGTAACCTCAACCACAGGTTTTAGGACCAAAACAGTGTTTTTCAAACTGATACAACTTCTACCATAAGGATAGTGGTACATTTCTAAAGCTTAAGTCCAAACTAGCACCTGGGTGAGGCAAAACATCTGTGAGGAAAGAAACGGCTCTTCTGTGCAGGACAAGTGAATACTGCACTACTGTGTAAAGGATAATGTACAGCTGGTTCTTACTGCAAATAAGCTTCTTGCTTATTCCACGGCTAATTACTAAAGAAATCAATCATTTGACAAAAAACACTGATTTGAAAAATGTTTTGTAGATTTAAAAATAATTTTACTGATGCCATTACAACAAAATAGTGTGTTAGATTCTACAACTGGAACTGCAAATTACGGCTACACAATATTGAAAAGAACAGACATTGCATATGTTTTTTTATCCTATGATATGTATTACAATATGAAAAGATACAGGAATTTTCACCAGAAGACTTGAAAAACTCTGTCTGGAAAGAAATAATCACTTGAGAATGACAGGGTTTTTTTTTTTTTAGGGAGCGCATCAGCATAGAAAATAAATAATAGATAACCAAACACAAAAGCAGGTGAGCGCTGTGACTA
>JAPQRN010000027.1:22519209-22548622 GCA_037367275.1 Coranthus polyacanthus | reverse complement strand
TTTTTTTTAGGGAGCGCATCAGCATAGAAAATAAATAATAGATAACCAAACACAAAAGCAGGTGAGCGCTGTGACTACTCTCATGAAGTGATTTGGGAGGGAAATTAATTCATGTAATACACTGTTTGACTCAGCATGGGGGCACTGTGGACAAAGTACCTGTTTTTGTTCAACATCATCCTTTCTCTGGCAGAAATAATTCCATACAACTGCTTTTTTTTTCACAGTCAGATCTTGTTTTTTTTGGTGTTTTTCTGCTGTTCATTTCAGGACATGTTTGAGTTATTTCGCCTCACTTGACATTGCACGACGCCAAAATGTGACTACTGCACACCACAAAGACGCTGCTGAAATGATATATTGTGCAACTCTTCTTCATATGGCATAGCAATGGTCTGCTATACAGAAACAACAGACCATAGGATGACCATTGACCGATTAGAATTGAGTATTCAACAAAGCCAAGTAAAAATCACAAAAATGTAGCTGAACTCACCAGCTTGTTGACTCTTAACCGTGATGAGTTGAACTTGAAAACATTGGTTTTCTTGTCCAGAGGTTTAATGGTAAACTAGACACAAAGGAGAAAAGAATCCCGGATTTAAAATTATATCATAGGCAAAAGTCACACCTTACACATTTAACATTTAGTAACAAACTGTCTTAATTATGTTTAAGACTAAGGAACCAAATCTAGGTCAGGTTGTCCAATAGTTTATTCTCTCACCTCCTTGTCGCTGTAGGAGATATTGCGGATCTCATTCCATGGGAAGGAGCACTTGGGCGTCAGCCTGTTGTCTAGCTCATAGATGTGCAGACCCAGGGCGTCCACTCCCAGAAGAAGATCTGTTCCCTTTTTATTCTACACCACCCAAGAAGCAAAGTAAACATGTGTATTTTTTCAATAAAGGACACTAGCGACCATCCGTGCAGCTGACATTCATTTGTGCCTATATTTGACAGAGGTGGCATTGTGTGCGACTCTGTCTGCCAAGACTATTTGTAAGAGCTGAGCTGAACAATGCCTCTAGCAGGTCGTATGCGCAGTCTGTGCTTGTTTACTTTGGTTATTGTGGTATTTTGAAATGCCTCAACCTTTTACTGAGCACATTGTTCAAGGCAAAATCCACCTCAAGTGAATTTCTCTTTGTTAAGAATTGTTACAGGTTTGTTCTTTGACGGACCTGAAAGAAATTCAGTGCGAATACCAGCCTTCTATTTACCCAAAGGTGTAGGAATTTGTTTAAAAATACTCACATAATAAAATTCAACTCAGGAATAATAGAGAGCAGGGGAGTCAGACTGCAATTTCCCTTCTACATTTCATAACACCATGGTGAAATTAACATACCTCCTAATCCTTCATATTGGCTTACTTTGTAAAGATATAGCGAAGCAGCACTGGCTCACCCTGATTAAAAAGTAATTGACGCCATACATGTCCAGGTCCTGAGCTATTTTTAAATACTCCATCTCAGCTTCATCCCTGGTTCAAAGACAGACAGAGAGGGGAAGAGATTGAGGGGGATCCAAGGGAATGGAGGAAAAGGGGAGGGGAAGAGGGGTGGGAGGAGAAAAAGTGCAGAGAAAAAGGAGATCAGACCTTGTTTCCTCTGCTTTTGTGCGTAGCATCTGTCATGTTGTGTGATCTATAAAAAATTCTGCCACACGCAGCTCTTGTGCGGGTGAAAACATAAACACAGCACTGACACACAACACAACTATAATTCGCTAACAGGCTTTAGAGGTCATGCTTGATGGGAGAGACGACTTATTCTGATGCCTCCAAGTCTCTTAATACTGCGATAGCAATAACAAATGCAGCTTTTCTTCTCCCTCTTTCTGGAGCTTGGTTGGCAGATCTGTTGTGATTTCAGGGTCAACTCAGCAAAAAAAAAAAGAAAAAAAGGAACATTAGCATACTTTGATGGCTGAGGAAAAACCAGGGCATGCCGGCATCTAAACATTTAATAACGGGCTGTTTGATATGGGTGGTTGAGAAATGGATGATTTAAGCTTCATCAAAGTTTTAACAGGCAAGAGAGCATTATGCCAAGTAAACAAATCTTAACTAGGTTGGACACGGAGCACATTCCGACTTTAGAGTGGGTCAGGAGAAATTTGAAGAGTTGAGTCTGATTTATTTTTTGGAAGTGTAAATTATTAGTTTCACAGGATAAATAAGAACACGAAGATGTACACAGCACTTCAGTTAGATTACTTTGATATATTGCTGACCTTAACTTTTAACTGATTTATACAAAAAAGCAACCAAAGTACAGATGAAATTAAAGCTGCAAGCAGCAGTGATCATGCCTTCAACATCCTCACATGCTGGGGCTGCAGGCGAGGCATGTAAATGTCTGTTTGCCCTCTTTTCAGATATTGCTCAAAGGAGTTAAGTATCCCTTCCTGTGTCCACTATCTGGCACTCGAGAGCAACCATACATAGGGAAACAATGGCAGGAGATGGCAAAAAACTTGGCATGAAAATTGCATCTTCAAACCAAAATGGTGGACTTCCTTTTGGGTTTAGGGTGTGTCTCAAAGAGGCTTTTTTGTGCGCCTGGACCTGATAGATATGTCTACCAAATTTGGTACATCTAGGTCAAACCTTATGCAGGGGCTCAATTTTAGAAATATTCTGGATGGCCTTATTGAGCCATTTTGCCACACCCACCCACAACATTTTTCAGCACTGATGCATCTTTTATGTGGAGGGTTTTTGCAATTATTTGGGGAGAAGAATAATAATCCTTGTTGTTTCAAGTGGGCCTTCAATAGGCCCTAATAAACTTTAATAAACAATTAGATGGTGTCATGTAAGGCAAGGCATCAGACCTCAATAATCAGACAACATTATGTTAAGGCACATTTACAGGCCGATATTTGTATTCCGGGACTCGATTACACTAGACAAGGATTAGAATAGCTTTGTATAAATTAAAGTTAAAATAACTTCTCATTTATCCACTGGCCTGACAATAATGTGCATAATACGCCCTCTTTAATCAAGCTGACACACATTTTCACATTTTGCCATCGATCTCTCTCCTGCTCTGGCTCACCTACTTCCTTTGTTAACAAACAAATCTAAAGTTAAGAGAAGCAGCAACTCTCCTCCCTCTGCAGGGTTATTGATCAGCACCAGTGACTCACTTATTACTTATTATCGAGTGCTGAGATTTCAAGCTTTTAGAAGTTGTCATCGTCAAAAAAAAATTAAAAATCCCCACCCACAGGAGTTTTAGGACACTCCACACCCCTGGTGCTTACTCCCTATCCACTTTCAACTTTGCTCTACTAAGTGATGAAGCGTCCGATAACCGAACAAGTTATTTTTTTTCCACTCCCTGTCATTTTAGATTTACAAAAGCAATTAAGGCAATATCATTTCCTCGTACTTTTCATTGTGATATATTTGCTTGGCTCTAAATGATGCACGTGGAAGGTGTTTTTCTCCAAAACAGCCAGTTTTGGGCTAAAATAAATTTCATTCTTGCTCCTTTTAAAACTTCCTCTTCTATTTCTCAGTGTGTATGCTGGTTATAAGTTTATTGCATCTATTTGTCACAGAATAGGTACAAATTAGATTTCCCTACAAGATCATTTCTATCTGTAATTCCTTTAAGTATTATAAGTAGGTTCACATTTTCCTGTCACAGTGGACTACAGCTTTGTATAATATTTCT
Source organism: Coranthus polyacanthus (assembly GCA_037367275.1). NCBI lineage: Eukaryota > Metazoa > Chordata > Actinopteri > Kurtiformes > Apogonidae > Coranthus > Coranthus polyacanthus. The sequence goes on along the minus strand of JAPQRN010000027.1, from coordinate 22,544,930 downwards.
CGTGAAACAAAGTTTCAAGCATATCGTATGTGAAGTGAAAATCACAGTTGTACAGAATAATGCAGCAGTTTTTACCTTGTCCTACCCCTGTGCTCTGCATAACACGCAGTGATTCTCTCCTCCCACATTTCTGCAGTCATCTGGTACAAGTTAATTACCTGACATGGAGAGACACATACATGAGCGCACGTTGGCGATACAGTACATACTTCACTTCTACATATAATACAGGTACAAAGCTGCACTGCTGCCTCACCCTCTTTGGCAGCAGTTCCTCTTCCGCCAAGAAGCCAGGTTTGTGCACGTTGGGGTCATACTCTCCGTACTGGAAAATAGAGTGAAAAGGGATTAAAATCACGCCAATCTAATGGCCCCTCTCCACATTCACTCCAATAACAGGCCAGACTATGTCTCTCGTGGGAGCCTTTTATAAGACAAAGCTATAGCGCTGGTAAGAAGAAGGTGTCGTGGAGAATGAATGGAGGTTTGAGTGCCATCGGGTCATTAACGTGCACCACACATTCTCAGTGTCCCAGTTGTTGGGAGCTGTTGTAAATGATGCTATTAGAGATTTCTTTGAAAGGAAAGAGACTTATTATTCATCATCATCACAGAACTGGGATACAAATCGTACCATACATGTTTAAAGAGGGATGCGGATGGATTACACACGACTGACTGCCAGTGGGGGATTTCATTAGGGACTGCAAAACTGAAGCACATGAATTACACATGTACCTACACTTTTTACAGTGAGCTGTGACACTGTAAGAAAGTAGGTTACCGTGTATACAGGTTACCAGACGGTGCACATCAACGCTATTTGTAAGTAGGCTATATATAGAGATAATTCACATTTTTACACACTGTTAGAGCACTGGGCAATTTAAAAATCAAATTCATGTCATTCAGCAGAGTCAAAATTAAGCATTTCAATACTGCACACGGCGTTGGAGTCATGAAGTCAAGTAAATTGTTTAAAAGGGTAACAGACGAGATTAATAAACCAGCTTTATTGGCCAAGTGTGTGTGCACATGCAAGGAATTTGACTCCATTTTCTTCTTTATAAACGGTGTTAGAAGAAGCCTATGTCTTTGAATCTGCTATGTCATTCTTCTTCATGACTATTGAAGGTTTTCGCTGATTGAACCTAGCTGTCAAACCCAGGTGGTCTAAAGTCACTGACTTGTACTTTGATGTTGAGACAGACATTAATTGCTGATGTTTAAGACAGCTATATAACCTTCTACCTATGGGTAACAGCACACAAACATTCACCGCCATGTCACCTTTAGTTATACAGTACAACAGAGGAGCAAAAAAAAAAAAAGACTTTGGCTCAAATATGTTAGGGCTGGTACTAAAAATATCTCTAATTAGACTGTTAGTTCCCAAAAATGAAGAGACATCACATTTGAATTTGGAATTTTGAAGCTGTTTTGTAATGATTTTTGCTGATATGCACAAAAAACAGTGAATTTCTAAGTGTCTCTAAGAGTCTCTAAGTGCAACCCAGCCGTTTTTATGCACATTTTCAATTTGCACGTAAAAAAAAAACCTGAGTGGAAATGCTGAAAATAAAAAAAACAAATAAAAACTCTTTTTTTTTTTTTTTTAATTAAATATCATGTTTTTATGCTTGGGAGAGGTGGAAAAGCTGAGGTACCAATAAAAGGTGATGATGCATGTGCATGTGTGAGCTGATGAGGAGGCTGCGACGCTCCTTGAATTAATACAAATAAACAAACGTTGTCAGATGTCAAAGCTAAAGCCGGCTTCAGGATTTTTGACAAAGTAGACAAAACTCTGGGACCCAGCCCAAAATGTAATTAGCACAACACCAGTGCAGTGGCCAACAGAGTGGAGAAGAGCCGAGGGCCATTTAATTAGATCTTTTCCTCTCTGTTTCCCGTCCTCACAGCTTCTATTCCCTCACTTCCTCACCTGGTTGTTTGCAACAGCTAAATAATTGATACTATATAGCTTTATTGCGGTATTATATCTTCCCATAAGCTTCATTGCAGGGAGAAACTGGCCGAGGTGACAGTGACAGGGCTTTCAGATGCTTTCTGATGAAAGACCATTCTTTCAATTATTTCAAACACCCACAAACTAAGGGCAGCAATCAATTCTTAGAGCACAGCCATGTGTCAATATTTTCACTTTACAACGGAAACCACAAACACAACAGTAACCACTGGCTAATGGATGTATTCTGGTCAATACAGTCTATCTTTGTCTAGAGTTAGAAAATGTATTTTTTCACACAGTTGGGTCACTTGACTAAATTGACGTGTCTCACCAGCTACTGGACAAATTAGCTGCATTAGTACTTTTCAATACTGTTTTTTATTGTCCACGATGTTAATGTTGGCTCAATTAAGCAGTGGTGGACATCCACCTTTTGACAGCGGAGTCAAGTAAATTAATAAGGATGTGCTTAGTAAAAGTCACCGCTCACTAAAAGCATCTCTGTGCAGCTATTATTTGAAAATTGTCACATCCTTGTGTAAAAAGGACGAAAAAAAGAGACGAGAATAACTTGTAGCTGTAGTGTTGACACACAATAGCCCAAATACCACCTAAGTTATTTTTTCCAAGTTTAGTTTAAGTAAGACTTGTTGAAACCACCTCCTACTAGTGTCATTCATGCCTATTAGCTTGTCATATCCCTCCTCACTCGACTGGACACACATCTCTCCGAGCCTCCCAGGAGTGTTAGAGCTCAGGGAACCAACTGCACTCTCTACTCTATAGTCTACATCTCTGCCACTGCATTTTTCCAGAGAGGCTGTTTCTTGAAATTCCCTGTCACCGCTTCCTAGCAGCACCGCACACGTTCAGAATACAAAGCAGAAAGAGCTGAAACCTCTGCAGACCAACACAGACTGAACCGCTGGACACACAAAACACCCAACTAGAGGGACTGTATGTTCCCTGTATGGTTAATCTGATTCTGAAAACCTCTTAAAGGGATATGCTGCCCTATATTCTGAAATATTCTGTATTCATCATACAGAATATTTCACTGACCTATTCAAGTCAAGAGCTTTATTGCCCCTGTACAATACAATGCAGAGGTTTAAATGCATGAAAAGATATATACTGTATATTCCAATATAGGTACTTGCTTTAAATTTTCTTAAACCACTAGTTATTTGTAAAATGTGGTGTGACCATGACTGCCCCTTTGAAACCTTCTTTTAAATCATTCTAAATCTATTCAGTTTTATGTGATTTACAGGAAACATTTAAGAAGGTGAGCGTGACCTTACAGAAAACAACTATGAGACCATGTTTACAAAAACTGAAAAGAAACGTGAATACTTCACACTTACTATATGAATGTAATGGACTATAAGACACGAAGTCTAAAATACGTTACTGGACAGTTGTGTTGAAGCCTTCATTCTGATTGGTCAATGGTTGCATTCTATGGTCTGTTATTTCTTTATAACAGGCTGCTGCTATGCTATATTTCCTTCCAACCGTATAATCTAATAGGCTAGATTTTATTTAGCAGAAGCAATAAAATCATTTTATCAATATTTTTTTGTGAATTCACTGATCTCTTTAGCTTGGATTGAGTGGGATAATGTACAGCAAGTGATGCGGTCTGCATGGTGAACCAGGGCTGGGCCATAAAACCATTATATTTATTGCAATACAATTTTAAATGGCAATAATTATCATTATCATTGTCATGATATACATTTTTCTTATGTCTTTTGGGTTTATTTTGTTCATAATATTAGCTACAACACTTACAAAATGTTTCAATGTTTGGTTGTTTTACTTAATTTTACTCTGGCATATTTTGACATTGAATAAACATTTTATCATTGGAATGGTTTTGAGTGTTCTTCCTCTAGATTTCTGAAATGTTCGGCTGCTTGGCAAGTGTTTGTTTTTCTGACCATAAGAATGAGTTTAAAACCACAAATAGCCTTCTTTTATGTTTGCACCATAACTCCATAACAAATAGAGCTAAGATGGTCAAACCTGGTCACCCAGTTTAAACCCCTATACAGTACACTATGCAGACATAGTACTGTATGCCCCCATAGTGATTCAGAATCCATGCTCATTTCATTTCAATTGTATTGTTTATATGGATATAAATATATAATGTGTCATATTTTACAAAGTAGAATTCTATCTAATAAAAAATCTCATATAAAGGGAAATTGAGTTAGATATTCTAAACAGGTACCAGGCGTGGGTCAGCACCTCTTTTGAGTGTTTTGATTTAATGTCGCAAAAGCCGGTGTACAAAATTAACAAAATAAGCTCTAAATCACAAAATGAGAGGTTAAAGTTGTGATTTGTCTTTGTGTTGCGTCTATTATGAATAATTTAAAACAACAAATAACCATCTGACTTCTTGAAGTTTCAATCAGGACCAAAAATAAGCCTTTAAACATAGAAGAAATAATGATTTGACATTTATCATGATAATTATTGATATCGTGATACCATCTTTGGCCACATCGCCCAGCCCTATGGTGAACCTCACTTACATCTGTCTGTGTTCATGTGTTTATGGTGAATTATATGGAAACCCATTACCCACACGGGTTGTGTGTCTTACAATCCGTAACTGAACAGAACTATGATTCACATTATGAAAAAAAACCCTCTTTTATACACTAAACACAGCTATCTGGGAATATTTCTTTATGCGGCTAGACACAAGCATATTCAAGTTCTATCTTACACTCCCGTTATTGGTATCTTGAGGGTAGCATGAGCATGATTAAAGATGAGCTGGAGTACCAAAGTAGATCCCACTGTGTGATATACACAACTTCACAGGCGTCTCAGCGGCTCTGCAGAAATACTCATGATGAAAAAATGAGATGGGGAAAAGTCGGCCAAAAACTTCTCGGCAGCTGCACTGCTAAACGAGTACCTGTCTCCTCTTCACAATGCCAGTGTACTCATAAAGGCGCTAATCAAAGTGGACAGCTGATTAAATGAAAACAGATTGTGGCCCCATATTTTTTTGCTGTTTCCAGAGCAGGGGTCTGGCAGCTTATGGAGAGCACAAGCCCTGAGCCGATTTGCTGACTTTCCTTTATCCGTGCTTTCTCTTTTAACCTGGACCTGCTAAATTGGCATGGGAAAGGCGCGTCTCAGAGGGCTCTTGGCCAAATCTTTGAGGTAGAGCTCCGGTCTCACTAGACCCTGTCCATCTGTCAAAAAGCCGCACCTTACTCTCCCTATCTTTTCAGAGAGATGGGATCCTTCAACCAAAACGACTCAGATCGCTCGAGGTTTATTAGGGGAGGTTTTTCCTGTGGAGTGATTTCCATAGACTTCAGGTAACTTGCTGTTTGATCTTCATCCAATAAATCAGTTACAATATTTTCACAGCACCTTTCATACAGGACAATGCAGTTTAAAGTGCTGGCAGTGGCAGTATCTGTGTTTTGTAAAGGATTATATTTGTATCTGCATATATATGTGCCTGTGTCTTATAGGGATGGTAAGGTTCATCAGTTCACATCGGTACACTGGCATGAAAGTTCAAGATACGAGTGCCCTCATTAAAAAAGTGTGTACCAGATGCAATTTGGGTGAAATTGAGTTGCATCATTTCTAACATATCTTTCCATCAGTACAATCCGATTTATTAATAGTTAACTATTATTAGAGGCCCTGTGTCTTTATTATTTATAAATGTGACCAATAATTGTAGCCAGTAGTTTTACCGGTAGATAGAGTTGGGTCAATTTCTGGTTTAGTCAGTCCGGTCAGGTGTAGGGGCTTAACCGACATCTTAATGACAAATGTCGGTCTAAAAAGTGGCCTACATCATCAACCTGTGCTGATCCAACTTTTTTTGCATTAGTGATAAGCAACATGACAACATTATAAACATAATATTAGGTTTGTTATGAACAGACTAACATAGCTGAGTGTCGACATCACACAGTGCACGCTGCGTCTGTTTACTAGAAAGTTTGTGTGTTTTTTGGATGATGACAAGAGGACACACAGCAGACTTCTTCTCAAAGAAAACTAAAACGGCAGCAACAATGCTTCGACGCGTTGGATTTAAAGCTGAAAAAAGAGTCGAGCCGAAAAACGTAGGTGAGGCAGCATGTAAACGGGACAAAAGTCATGGTAAAACTGATTGCGTTGTTGCGTTAGTCTACATAGCCAGACCTATCAGAGCTGTGCCAGCGGAGGAGATGGTGCTGCTTCACTCCTGCTTCTTCTTCTCATTACTGCCAGTTGTTAAACCAGCGTAGAGATGCATTACCACCTCCACCAAGAGGACTGCAGTCACAACATTCTCATTCACAGGCTCTGACACTCACATTTCATCACCTCTGGAGCATCTGCTGAGTGCGCCACCTAGTGATAAAACTCAGTATACTGGTTCGGTCCGGTGTTTAGCTTCATATCGAAATGGTTTGAAGATTTTTACTCCAGCCCAAATCCTAAACCTTCCTTAAGCATGTCTCTCATCTCTCAGTGGCCAAGTATAATACAAGCTTTAGGCTGCTTTGGAGGTTGAACTGTGTTATAGAAGTGTACCTTGAGACAGAACAGGAAAGAAGGACTGGTTTAAGGCAAGGTCCAGGCCTAGCTTTATTTCATCATCTTCTATTGCACTACAAAGGACTTGTGAACGGGCTTGTTTGTGAAAAGGTCAAGTACTTTTCAGAGGACAAAAAAAAACGGCATGAATAAGTAAAAATGGCACTTTTTAAAGTTAAGGTATGGTTTAGTGCCTACTTAAGAAGCACCAAAAACATAAACTCCATCTGTATCATATTGGATTGCATAGTGTCATAATCTTTTGCATTGCATCACACTGCGTTGAATCGCATTGTTTTGAATTAAATCTTGTCACATTAAGGATGAATCGTAATAGTGTTGCGTTGGTAGTTGCTTCATATGTATCTTTAATGTATTGGATGATTGGAAATACATCAAGATGCATATTTCATTGGTCTCCGTGATGGAGATGCAGATCCCCTTTATGTTTTATTGTCATGTTTCGTCCATTCATTTATTTTTCTTTTGATATAATTTGGACCATATGATACAGATGTCTTATGCGTGTCCACTCTGCAAGTGGTACAAGGAATATTCAATAAAACCAATAAAGAAAACAGTGCAATTAAGAGTGAATGCAATAACTAACAAATACATGAACCCATTATCATTGCAAACTACAATCATAAACACACTCTTGGCAAAAACCCAAGTAAAAAGGTCAGTTTTGAGTTGGGCAAAATGATATGATAGAAAATCTACACTGAAAGAACCATCTCATTTACTTTACCTTGACGAGGCTGTGGTGCTCTGCGTAGACACTGTTCACAACTCTGATTCATGTCAATATAAACACCACGAGAAATACCTAAACATCATACTAGTGGGACTGTTGGAGGACCAAAAAAAGGATACAATACAAATCTCAGGTGTGTTCTTTTTCTGTTTTTTTCTAAATAAATAGAGTGGAAACACCTTCGATTTATACTCAAATTTTCAAATCTTTTATGGCTATTAGTACCTAATCAGAAAAAAATAATACATTATTTGAAGGTGCTGTAATTAGCCCAAATTAGTTCTGCTTCAAATCCAATATAGAAAATTTGTACAATAACAGCCAGAATGTCACAATAAATTAGCGAGAGTTTCCTCAAGTTATTACAACATTAACATTTCATCAATTAGATTTTTCCTAAACATGACAAACTCTCTTAAATCACAACGCTGGGCTCAACATCATAACAAAAACGTCCAAAAAGAGCACGAACCTTGGCATGGACGGCATATGAAGCCAGCAGCACAGAGGCCTCAGGTGGACAGTGGATCTCCTCTTCGAGTATCTTCTTTTTCACCTAAAAAGTTCACAAATATAGTCAGCTGCGAGCCACTACCAATTTTGCTTTGCTCATAACCTGCTGACTCAGACACAATGAAAAAGGACATGATACCTTGGAGAGAAGAACGACACAGCAAGCCACGTTTCTGACAAGTGTGTTTTTGACAGTCGGGATTCACTCCTCCTCTCACAGTGACTTCGAATTATCATGTGCTACCAACTGGGCAAATAAACTTCCAAATACTGCTTATAGAGTTCACTGGGAGTTGTTTATTTTTTGAGAGGTCTGAAAACAAGCAAACTGTGCCAAACAAATAGTGTAAGACTTAAGTATCATAGCCACATGGGGGCCTATTAGACACTGAGCCAGAAACGACGTACCTAAGCCAGCTGAATTCCATACCATGTTTATGCTGCTCCAAGAATACCTGCTTGCTAGTCAACAGAGCATAAAGATGTAAATTTATTAGTCCTAGAAAGGCGCCCAATCATAATTAAAGGAAAATGCCAGCTAGTTGTGCAGCTTATGTTGTTTCTGTACACCAGGATAGCAGATTCTGTGTTTACAAATCCAAGTCAAACCATGACAAATTCAAGGTTTAGGTGTCTGGTTTGCAGCTTAAGGAAAGAGTGGTTCATGACTTGACTTGTCATGGATCACAGCAATAACATGAATTTTTAAAATGGGTGGCAATCCTTTAACAAGCTCCCTGCAGATTAAACAACCACTTCTCACCAGGTGTCACTATCTGAACTCCTTTCACCTGTCTAAACTAATTGAATCACAAACTTGCATAGAGCTCAAAGTCGGATTGTAAGGGCAGATGGGAGCCAAGTTGCAGTTATATAAGTGAGCAATTTAATGCTTCAAACCTTATCATTTGCAAAGCCAGTCATGCTGTCTTCTCTTGTTTTGAACTAACAAAGGTGTGGAGCCAGAGGTGACAGCCCCTAATCGTGGCAAGGCTGCGCTAACAGGTTGAGGATGCAATCTGCTTTACAAATGAGACCATGTTGTTGCTAAGATTGCAGGCCGAGGTGACAAAGACATGCTGGCATCTGTTTGTGTGAGTGTGTGAGACGTGTGTGTGTGTGTGTGTGTGTGTGTGTGTGTGTGTGTGTGTGTTTGTATCCGGGTCGCTGATCATTTCTGATAAGCACTAATCCAGCTGTCATGCCTGTGACACTATCTGAACAGAGGCCTGCTCCCGACATTATGGGAATTAATGAGAGCAAAGTAATAAGTAGACAGGCAACGCGAGGCACTACACATTTGTATTCTTCTACCTTTGTTGCTGCTTTAACTGTTGACTAATTTGTCAACTGGGCTTGTTTTTAGCAAGGTATCCCCTCTGAAATAAATAAATAGCAGATTAAGGCCACAGAGAGACTCTTTATATGCCTTAAGTAAATAAGCACCTCTATCTAAATGTTAAGGAACACAAACACACTGCTGTCTAAAGCTATAAAACTAAACCGGCACAATGGGCTGAATATGATGGGAGTGCTATGGGGGACAAGCATCCCAGGGAGAATATGCTATTAACTGGGCCAATAACTGAGCCCTTAAAGCCTAATTGGTAATTGATAAATGCGGCTGGTAGCACTGGATGATGGGAGCACAGTTACAAATCTCATCTCTGGCGAAAGGGAATGGTGTGGCAGGCTCTGCAGGAATTCCCTGGAGAGTATTAAGAGGAGAGAAAGGGCAGCGGTAATATGTTGTGCATTGATTCCACATGGCTGCACACAATCAGACCGGGACAATGGGGAAAAAAAGTGTATTACAGAGTGCTCTGCTCAACAACTTGTCAGAAACTCTGTGGACGCGTGCCCCCTGTTGGCAGCCACTGGACTGGTAGAGTAAGAAAGCTTCAGATACAGTGGAGTACTTAGAGTCCTGGTGTGTGAGGACGAAACAGACCTAATGCTGTTTGATAGCTATGAGGGTATCAAAGATCAAATTGGATTTTTTCCAAATACATTGGCTTTAAAGCAGTTCCTTCCCCTTATTTAATATCACACACTTCTTAATATTTTCTTTTAAAGCCGTGAACCAGGGGTCAACAAATATGTTTTGTTCAGGGCTGATACCAATATTGATTATTAGTAATCAAGGCCACCGATAACTGATATTTGGAACTGACATTTGCAGAAAACATGAAATGATTGATTCCTACGTTCAGTCACCTCAAAAGAGAACTTTCAACATTATCTCAAAACAAGACGTGCAGAGAGCTACCAGTAGCATTTCTTCAGAGTTACCTGAAGATTTTAAGAAACATATTCGATTAATATCTGAATCTTAAAATAATTTTGTTCAGGTGTCACACAATGTAGCCAGGATTTCGCAGAAACATTAGTGCTGATGTTGTGTTTGGTGCTCACAGCTAGCTGTGGCATCACACAGCAGTTGAAACCACACAGGCATCCTAAAAAGAGGCTGTGTGCATTTATGTGGTACAGCAGCAGCAACTTCATTAACACGTCAGTCAGGATCTGACGGCCATTCATATTCTATAACACTTAACAGGTTTTTAAGGTGGTTTATACGGTGGTATAAGGTAGTGTTTGTAATAAAGTAGGCTGTCAGGACACTCACTTGATCGCCACCCAATGTCTGCCTGAAGATTTCGTCCATGAGATCAACTATTAATTCAATATCATTCAAGGGTCTCACAGCCAAAGTAGCATATAGTATTTTTGAATGAATTCATTTTTCAGACATTGGATAAAAATATAATAAAATGATACTGATAATCATAAAAATGCTGAATATTGGATCTGCCTTGAACACACCAACCCTCAGGGGAGATTAGAATCAAAGAAGGAGAGCTTTAAAAAAATGTTCTGCCCACTAGCCAGGTAGTAATCCACAGCTGCTTGTGAGAGGCATGTAAGATTTCAGGTTTGCCTTTAAGCCAGGGCAATTTCAAGTTGAAAAACAGAGAAAGAAGAGGAAGGGTCAGTCAGTGTAAGGGCGCAAGGAGCTTTATCTTTGTGAAATTTTAAGCGTGAGTAGAGAGAGGAAGGGTACTAGAAGGCAAGAAGGGTAATATAGTATCTAAAGCCACAAGAGAAATCTGCAGATATAGATCTAATGTTTCTGCTTACCTGTAGGAAGAAGAGGTGCTGTGTGATATCTTGCACTAGCTCTTCCTCAGCATTTTCAGGGTAAAACTTGGCTAAAAAATAAAGGGTGATTGGCTCCTCCTTTGGTACCTCCTGATCCAGCACCTGCAACAACGGGTCCAACAAAATCAACATTTGCCTCGTGGGTAGGCTTACGGTTCTGAACAAGACTGATGCACTGCAGCAAATCACTCACTCTCTTTTCCATCTTCAGCCAAGCAACTGTGTCCTTGATGTTATATCGGAGTCCAAAGAACCACGTTTCCCTCAGTCCCAGAGTTCGACATACAAGGTCAAAGAGATCTTTCCCCTTCCATTTCACCTGAAAAAACATGAGAGAAGGAGAAATGAAAAAATGCAGAGTTACAAAAATTGGTTGAATGATTAATCCCTCAATTAAGTATCATCAAGCAACATAAAAAGAATGAGAATTTGGTTTTCTATAACAGAATAAGCAGTTAAGGTTTAGTCCTTGACAAACACATTCAATTCACTTGCTAACAGCCTATGACAAGGCAACAGGGGGGCTACACTGTTTATAGACAATCATACACCAAACATATGACATTGCATCTACTCAGTTCATAAAGATATAGCTCTTCTATCATAACCTCAGTCTCATGTTCAAGGCGGGCCACCATACATGTATTTCACACCCAGCTGAAGGCTACAAGGGGGCATATCTGACGCACATACCCAATTTAGCTGGCTTTCATCTCTCGCCTCTGAGCTAACTCATGGTGCAAGGGCCTGTCAAGTGCATTCAAGGTTTAACTGAAGTAAAAGCTGCAAGAAATAAGGATAACAGCTCCACCATAAAGCAGCATTCAACTCCACCCAATCAAAGATTCATATCCATATTCAAGGCTGAACAAGCCTCTTCTATATGACCTATCCCTGTTAAATACTATTTACAAAACCATAACTGATTCAATTATCACCCCAGCACAGAAAATAGAAACCTGCAACTGAAATCATACTGCTATGTGTAATTACCAACTGCAAACATTGTTGGGTTCCCTCCCTGTTAAGTACAGAGGTGGCATCTGCAAGCAATTTTGATGTCTTTCAGCTCTGATATTACATCAGCCACATGATATGGTAATCAAAAGATACTACAAGAATGACACACAATGAAACATACAGAAAAACAGCAGTGTGCATCGTTCTGCATGTGTTTTACCCTGCATGCCAGTCCTCCATTTTTATACTGCATTTGGCTTTGTGCTGACTTAATTTCATGAATCCAATGCTGCATAAGACATATACAAATTATGACACTAAGTATCAGATGGTCTTCTGTAAATGAGACTCATAACGCATCTGCGCGTTCATATGGTTTATAGTTACTTGCTGCCATCTAGCGTCATAAAGTGAAACTGGAATTTCTACAAGAAAATATCACCGTTGCCGCCAATATAGCACATACACTAGATTCTTACTAGAAAGAACACCCTTATTCAATTGCCATTACAGATTTGAGTATGTTTAAACACATAAATAAAATGCAGCGGTAGCTGCGTTACTGCGCGTGACAAAGAGTCAATAGGAAAACGTATGTGAACTAGATGTAGTGGTCAGGACCACTACGAATGTGGTATAAGCCTTTAAAGTTGAAAAGTGAATTAAATCATGCAGGTTTCCTCACACACCTCACAGCTGAACTCCATATCTGACTCCATTGTGCAGATCCTGACGTTGAAGTTCTTGGCTTGTTTTCTCAACAGTGAGTTAAATCCCATTTTCGCCGCTAAGGCACTTGCCATGGTAAATAGCTAAAAAATGTAATTAACTATTCAATTTGCCAAAGATGTTTTACGATATAGTGCGTCTACTGTCAAGGCATTATAGCTATTCTAGTCTTTGGCGGAGACTAACAGAGGGTCGATAGCTTCTTCAGCTGTTTTGGGTTAGTTTCCAAAAACTGACAGACGCTTCATAAGTTTCATCAAAGTTTAGATAAAGCTACCACTGACAGTATCTTTGTTTATGAATGTCCCATTCATACTCATTAACATTTCACAGTAGTTTCTGAAAATTGCACTTAAGCTACCTAAAAAAAAAACTTTGCATATACAGGTAGCGTAAGCTTAGGCGACATACTCTGTACTGTCCGACGCTAACTGCTATTGTTAGCTGAGTTGAAACTAAGTTAGCTAGTTAGTTATATTAATTTTGAACCAATTCTGAAAATATATAGACAACGCTGTATCGTAAAATTCGTTAGCTACACGTACGCAAAATTCTTACTCTAATAAAGCTGCTTCAGAGAGTTTTGAATACTGAGGCTACTGCATCTAAACTATGCTAGAAACGAACCGCTAGCTAACTGCTACTAGCAATCTAAGCTATCCTAAAAGCAATGCTGCTTTCACGTGCTGTCGAGAATGTTGTAATAACGTTGTAATACACTGAACATTATCATTAAGAGATTCACAAAAGAAATACTTTCTATTTGTGACTTATGAACTACTGTCTAAATACTGCATCGAGATAATATACTGATGATACAAATTCGAATTATATTTTGCCAGCACACGGTATGTATCGATAATGACAATTCTTGCTTGTGGCTTTTGGATGAGTTTCATGATAACACACCCAACACGTTGTTTGCATCTGTGTTGTTTATGAAAAAATATATTACAACAATATCAAAGACCTAAAAATCATTATATTATATTATCCTATGTATTTATTTGTCTCTCCTTGCTGAGGATCATAGATGAGGACATTAAACTTGAGTTTCCGAGGGTCTGGAATGCAGCACAGTTTCCCCTTCCTCCTGACAGAAGAACCAATCAAACGGCAATACTCCTTCTGTGCCCCGCCCCCGGCCCGGCCCCCTGCGCCATAAAGGGGCGGTGCCTGATCAATGAGGTAATCGGGGTAAACAGTAAAGATGGCGACGTCTGTAGCCGGAGAGGGGCAACCAAGTCTAAACGGGATTATTTCTGAGCCCCAGACAAAAAAACTAACCGACCTGCCGACCGAGTTGCTCGAACACATCCTGTGCTTCCCTGTCCTCAAACATGTCGACATTTGTAACGTTTCCTGCTGTTGCAAGCGGCTACACGACGTTTGCCATGGAAGGGGGAAGGTCTGGGGACACCAGTACAAACTCAGGTGCTATGATTTCTGTGGTATTTCTTAGGAGTTTGTCTCGTTGTGCCTTTTCGTCCTTCTGTGAAAGAGTTTCCCTGTCTGCTTATTATTGTTACGTTGTTTGTTTAAGGTCCTTAATCTCTTACTGTGGACCTAAAGGTGGGTTCGTTTAATGCGAGCTCAAAGGCAGCTGTCACCGGCTGACATTCTGCTGATGCACCAAATTCATCATTAAGCCCGACCCGCGGCAAGCTTTCTACTCCGCAGACAGCTTCAGAGCGTGTAAATCGTACGCTTTAAACCCTTTACAAGTTGCAACTTAATTTTCATGTGGGCCAGAAGAGCAGAAAATAAAATGGTGTGACCTTGAATGCAACATGCAGCCTGCGAACTGCAACAGAGTGCAGCTCTTGCCAAAAGCTAAGCCTCCTCCTGATTGACTTATCTGTGAGCTCCTGCTACTCTCCTGATTGCTTTTAATTTTGCAAAAAGCAAATTACGCCTGCTGCAGGGTGATAAATTGTTTCTGGACTGGTGGATTATGTGTCATTAGTGACAATAACACATGCATGCTTAAAGGTATTACTAAAACGAGTTTTTTTTATTATTATTATTGTTTACCATTGTGCTTCTTACGGTAACAGATGGCCCAGACTGCAGAGGTTTTATCGTCAGAATGAGTGTTGTGACTGGCTCAGAGAATACAAAACACGCCACAGAGTTGGTATACAAATAAGGAGGACAGTGGAATCAATCTCCAAGAGATTCTTCACAGAGGTTGTGAGTAATCCTTTTGTAATTTTGAGAGAGAGTAACAATTTACTGCCAAAAGCATTGCACTGATTTCAATAAAAGCCTAAAAGTTTAACTCAGAGATGCAGTGTTTGTGTTAAAAACATTGCTATTCCTCTCTGTGAATTGGCCGGACTGTTGTGTGTGTGTGTGTGTGTGTGTGTGTGTGGTTTGTGTGGGCGCATGAAAATGGAAAAAAAAAAACTGAACTGCTATGTTCGACACTAACCCAGAGATCTGTAACTCAGCCTTGCGTTGGCCAGGTGCTGGGAGACAGCTTTGCAGAGATTGAGTCACTTGGGATGCCAGAACACTTTTGTGAAGATGAGCTCCTCTTCATACTCAACACAGATAAGAGGTGAGGCAACGCTGTGTCAGTTCTCAGTGGACAACAGTACTTGCAACATATTGCGTTTTACCACCAGAAGTGATTGTGCATTAATCGTGTTAATCCTCTGTGAGACCTCTATCGTTGTGAAATCTGTTGATGTGTTGCACTCTCCCTCCTGTTGACCATTAATGTCTCTCCCTCCATTTTCTGCCAATTCTTAGGAAAAGCCTGACCTTGAAGTACTATGCAAAGAAAATCCTTTACTTTCTGCGACAGCAAAACATCCTGCGGAGTTTGAAGACTTTTCTGGAGCAGCCTGCAGAGCAGCAGTCAGCTCTTGAAGGTGAAGAAAACACATATGTCAACACATCACAAATGTATATGTAGCATAGAAATCACCATATTTATTATAAATTATTGTCATTTTTTTTATTGTATCTTGATGGTTACCATTGGATTATCTGTTGTAAGGTGTACATATAAAAAGTACCTTAGCAGCCCTAGCTTACACATTGTCCATTGCTGTAGGTGCTGTACTCGTGGACCAGTATTGTAACCCGCTGGCTGACGTCACACTGGACAGTATATCAGCCCAGCTGGATGAGATCGCAGAAAAAGTGAAGAAGATGCTGAGAGTTAAGAATCCCTCTCACCCGAGCCTGCGCATCGCTCAAGGTGGGCAGCAAAAGAGCAGCAAAACCTTGGATGAAAATGTATCTGCTTTTTTTTCAGGGTTTTTTTTTTCTCCAAACACATCAGCACTAGAGCATGAAGGTCCTGGGCTTCCACTCCCTGTGTATTTTAACAAAAATCAATATCAATGTATCTGTTTGGACCTCTATTTTTCACTTTGACAAGCTAACAGTTCTTGTGTGTCATGTAGGTGACTGTTTTGTCGTAGAGGACTTTGAGCTCCAGAGGCAGGTGTTGTGTGCCCTAAACTCTGTCTTATATGAGCAGCTGCAATACAAAGGCAATGAGTTTGACTACTACAACCCTCTCAACTCTTACATCCATCAGGTACATTACACACCCGGAGCTTTACTTTTATTCCTGTTATATGTTTTACTTAATTCTCTTATTGTCTTTTGTTTAGGTGCTACTACGCCATACAGGCATTCCCATAAGCCTCTCTGTCCTCTACATGACATTAGCCCGGAAGCTGGGCGTTCAGTTGGAACCTGTCAACTTTCCCAATCACTTCTTACTGCGATGGTGCCAAAAACAAAGAGGGTAAAGTTTGAAATGATTGCTTTCGAATTCCTCTGAACACTGGCTAAAAGTAAAGCAATCATTTACATAGTTCATGATTTCAGAACATTCAATGATCCGTTCAGTCTTGTGTCAACCACTTACTGAATACTTACAGTCAAATGACAGTATCTTTTAAGTGGTGGAATTGAAATATTTGCATGCCATTCACAAAACAAGAGATTTTCTGCACAGCTTTTGTTTGACAGTAGTTATGCAGGTTTAAGGAGATGTGCACATATGATAAGTAGAACAGGGGTTTCAGGAGGGATTTGAAGGATCTTGAAAGTATGTGCCAGTGAGGTTTAAAAACCCCAAAACCCTCAGGAACTTATAAGCAAACTTGCACAAAGACACACATTTAATCCTCATTATTACAGCTTCTTATATTAGTTTATAAAGTTGCAGCAAAAGCTACATTTGGTGTTTGAGAAACATATTCATAATCATATTCATTTTTAAAGACACTTTTAAAAATGAGTGACTTGAACTTTAATTATGTTCTTAGACATATTACAAAATGTAACTGCATTGAATAATGGTTTGAGTTTAGTATGGTTTTGCTGCAAAAAAGGTTCAGTGTCCTTGTTAAAAAAAAATGGTTACGCTGACATGTTCTTCTCCAACCTCTCTAAAAAATTTACAATTTCTAAATATGCAAATGTTAATTTCTAAAGTTTATCTGCTGGGCAATATGTTTCCTGCTTCCCAAAAAATTCCCTTTCAATCTTGCGTGTACTCGTGGTGTAGGGTTTCCACATCACACTTGTAAAAGTTGCCAGTAGCGCTGCCCTTTAAACTCACATTTTTGGTGAGTGCAAAGAAACTTTCTCCCTTCAGCAGACGGATCTGAGAAAACCCTCAAACTATCAAACTCTGCACAGACTCAGATTCTACACATTGAAAGTCAAACTTTAAACTCACCAAATCTTGAAAACTGACTTAATTTAGACTTAATGAGCTCTTTTTCTGTAGGAGCGAGGACATCTATGACTATGTCTACATCGATGCCTTTGGCAGAGGCAAACAGTTGACAGCCAAGGAGTGCGAGTATCTCATTGGCCACCAGGTGACGGCAGATTACTACAGTGCCATTAGCACCACAGAGGTGCTGCTCAGGATGGTGGGCAACCTGCTCAACATCGGAAAGAGAGGGTAAGAGAAACTCAAAACCATCCAGTAACAAGTGGAGGATGAATAAATGATGCATCTTGTCTAAAAACTGATTTGATTTGAATCCCAGTGATGTTTTCAGAATTAAATGTATAAATGAATGTAATGTTTGGGTTGAATTATTTGACCTGCAGTGTTTTGTTTCTTTAAAGGGAGGGTAATGAGAAATCCTACCAGCTCCTACGAGACTCGCTGGACCTCTACCTCACTATCAACCCTGATAACGTGCAGTACCTGCTGCTGCAGGCACGCCTCTACTTCCATTTGGGCATCTGGCCAGAAAAGGTCAAGACTCACAACAAGATGCTTTTCCTTGTTACGTCAATATAATTCAAATTCTGACGCATTAAGAACCACTCAGTACAAGGCACTTGTGTAAATATTTAAACCTTAACCCACTTTGCTGCTGTACAGATTAAATCATTCAAAAATGTCACCCAACCATTTTAGCTGATGTTATTCCTCCCTCACAGGTGCTAGACATCCTCCAGCACATTCAGGCATTAGACCCGTCCCAGCATGGGGCAGTAGGTTACTTGGTGCAGCACACACTGGAGCACATCCAGCATAAGAAACATCCCGTGACGCCTGAGGTGAAGAGGCGTAGCGCTCCAGAACACCTGGAGGTTCAGTATTCGGTTGGACTCATCATGAAACACAAGAGGTGGGTCATACTAACATGGGACAGAGAAACTGAGATCCTCTCCATTAGGCTATCCCTCTGCAGCCTCGCTATATGTCAGACAACTTGAGTGCATTTGTGTTGCCTCTGCCCTCAGGTCGGGTTATAACTGCGTGATCTACGGCTGGGACCCCAAGTGCACCATGAGTCAGGAGTGGATCACAACCATGAGGGTCCACCAGCTCTCCAACGGTGCCAACCAACCCTTCTACAACGTCCTCGTACAGGATGGAACGTGCCGCTACGCAGCACAGGGTATGCTTCACATACACCATCGTGGAGATACTGTAATAAATGATTTCACGATTAATGAATATTTTAGACTTTAAAAAAAAAAAAAAACATAAATGTAAAGATCTTGGATAAATAGCTCCTAGAAAGAATGCATCGACGCCAATGCACTATTATCTTAAAGTGTAATACTACTGATGACCGACGAAGGAACAAAAAAAAGCCACCTTTCTCTAGAACAATATATAAATATGCTAAAACAAAACAAAAAATTCAAACCTTTGCAGATTGTGCAGGAGAAGTGAGAAGCTAAAAATGGCTTATACAAGGACTTCCCCTACAATACGTAAACCACTGCATAAAAAGCCACAGAACCAATCAAAATACCAGCATTAATAGAACATATGGAAGAAAATACACAAAAAAGAAAAGCTCACGTGACAAAAAGTTGAGATGCAATACAAAGAAACGTGAGACACTATAAATCTTCACCAATTAGAGTCTTTTTCAGGTGTTTTTTTTTAAAATAAGGATGAGGTAGATGTTGATTGCAGTGATGGATGTAGATTGTTCCAAAGACACGGTCCTCGATATTTCAGCATATACTGACAGAAGTCCGGCACATCACTAAGTGTACCGGTGGCCGTTTGGTAAATAATTTCTCTGTGAATAAAATGTAGGGCTTTGATGTCTGCTCTGTGGGCATTGGTTGACAGATATGAATGACTATCTAGCTCATTTATTTCCTCATTTATTTCCTGACAGGCAGCTCTACTGTAGTTGTGGTCAATAAGTTCCACTAACAAGACTTTGTTACGCAAAATGTTTCATGAAGTTCACCATCAATTAATACAATACCCGACCTGTTAGCATAACTTGGATACATTAGCTATTGTTAGCATTAATTTGGTGTTGCAGTGAGCTAGTATGTTGAATAGTGTGTTTATACATTATGCGAAGGTGACATTGCTGTTATCAGACACAGCTGTAGATGTTAACTTTTGGCATGTAGCTGAAATTACTTGGCGGAGTTTAAACTAGTATTTTCTAGTCAGCAGTGTGTTCGGTTGGTGTTTTCAGTAAGTTAATAGTAGCATTAGCTTGGTTAGCTTAGCGTTAGTTTCATCACCTCTTGCATTTCTCCAGCTCCACCCTTCCACCCCCAAATTCAAGGCACGAAAACGCTAATTCACAAACGGGTAACGGTGGCTACATCCACTTCTTTTATACAGTATATGTTTTCACTTTACTCTAATGAATGCTGGTGCAGTAGTATTGCCCGTTAGTGCATCAACAAATCTGATTACGGTTGTCATTGTCTACATGAAACATAGCCTGCATAGCTCCATAGTTGGTTTATGTCGAACACTAACGTTTCCACATCAACCTTTTTAGTGTTTTTTTTTTTTTTTATACAGTGCCGCTTATGAGACTAATCCACTGTTTCTACAGAAAACTTGGAGCCCCACTCGGCCCCCCTGGAGATCGGCCACCCGGAGGTGGGACGCTACTTCTCTGAGTTTTCCGATACCCACTACGTCGCCAACGAAGAACTGCAGACCCGATACCCAGAGGACATGGATGAAACTCTGGGCACAGTGCAGGAGCTCTACCACGGGCTCACACCAGGCCATGGGAACCAACACCAGGCCCCCGCCACAGACCAAAACAGCCACCAAGCCATGCCCATGTAGCAAAAAAAAAGCTGTGTCATATGCCCTGCTGACCCAGTTACCCCAATACTGGTCACCCTTTCTCAATTCACTATTTGCTTAACTGTTGCTTTATTTACCTCCTATAGTGAAGGCTTGGATATTAGTGTTATGTATATAATGATGAGTT
The DNA here is from genome assembly GCA_037367275.1 of Coranthus polyacanthus. Classification (NCBI taxonomy): domain Eukaryota; kingdom Metazoa; phylum Chordata; class Actinopteri; order Kurtiformes; family Apogonidae; genus Coranthus; species Coranthus polyacanthus. The sequence goes on along the minus strand of JAPQRN010000027.1, from coordinate 22,524,544 downwards.
TTTTGTATTAAAAAATTGCCGGTAAACAGTATTTCCAAACTCCAAATCATATGCTAGAGCAGCAGATGATTCAAAGCAGTTTCAGTCAGGTTTCTACATAGCTCTAAAAAAAAAAAATATATTCTGATAGTTTCAGATCTGAAGAACCGCGAGGATAGTGTGAAGAGAAGAGGAGACTGGAACTGTACCATAAACATATCTTAATATGACAGTACAGTCATTATCCAGGTGCTAAGATGCAATGGATGCATCGCTTTGGGACTTCCTGAAAACACCATAATCCAGTCGTGCAAAAGGGTATGAGAGCTTAAAAGCATGCATTGGTTAAAATCCTTTAAAAACAAAGGATTGCATGGTCCAGGTGAACAGTTAAGTGGAGGAGTGAATTCAGGATGGGTACCCAGGTGCTGTAAATGTCCCCTCAGACAAAAAAAAAAACAAAAACAAGGAATGCTCCTTCACCCAGAGCTCCCTCCCCACTCCTCCCAGCACATGCAGTATTAGTCTCCAGTTTCAGTGCCACACAAAAGACCATTAAAAATGAGTTTGTAAATTGACTCTACTTTTATTTCCCCACCTTTTAATCAAGTTTCCTGCACTTCTGAAAGTTTAACTTTCACATTTGTAGAGTTTTTTTCTTTTGCCACCCTGTACATTTATAAGTGAACCATGTAGGATGTCATGGCCCGTGATGGGGGAAAAAAATACAGCTGACAAAAGAGGAACCAATAAGGACACCAGTGACTTTAAAGAGAAATTACTCTTGAGCTTTGAGGAAATAAAAAATAAAGCGTTTTTAAAGCGTAAAGTTTTTTTTTTTTTTTTTTTCTTAAAACTTATTTCAACCTAAATTATTGTATGTTTTATTGTGATGTACAATACTTGATTTACTTAGAAACAGGAAACCGGCGGGGTGTTTATCCACAAGCTGTCTGGATTTAGGACCTTGAGGATGCCAGATGTTTCCACACCAGCAGACTACATTTGCATTGCCTTGTCGATAGCAGTGCGATAAAAGCACAGACGCAGAAAAGTTGAGTCGTTGTTTGAGGCAGACGTGCGTCTTGACGCACCGGTGGAACAGCGGCGGCGGCGGCGATGGGGGCTTCACAGACGCGCTCCGAGCACCAGCACCAGTACCAGGACCTGGCAGACAAAACAGGATGTGAGTAGATGAACTAAAAGTTAGTTTATCGACGCACTTTTAAAAAGGGCTGCTTTGCGCGGGCGGCGGTGTTCAGTCGTCCAGGTTTGAAGTGTTCCAGTCAGTCACTGCAGGGGACAGGTGCGGTGGTCGTGTGTCCGCTGGCTCAAGTTTTCGTGAGTAATAACTTAGTTGATTGAGTCAGAGCTGAGGAGATTAGTTCAATGCATGAAATCGAGTTCTGTTTACGACGCCCTCTGAACAAATAAGCAGTGATTTTTTTGTAGCTGGCTCCAAACACGAGTTGTGATTTAGCCGAATAGCCCGTAGGCTCATTTGAAATAACTTCACTAAAGCTACGTTATATCCGAATACACAATCGATATTGTAACTGTAAGGACACCGACAGAGAGCAGGCCAACAATTCACTCTTCTTGCTCCACAATATCAATACAACCATAAACTAACTAAATACAAATTATGAACAATTATCCCCTTTTTTTATTTTTTTTATTTTTTTTTGTCATGGTACCGCTTTTTATGGATGTCCTCCAAAATGTAAGGGGTTTGTCCTTGGCCCATGCCCTACCTCTCAGTCAGTTTTCATGAACATGGGTGCAGCAGTGTTTGTCTTTGTCTTATCCTGCTGACGGAGACAAATCTCCTTAGGGAGGTAATGACAAATTGCACAAGCCATCATCTATAAGTTAACAATTTACTTCCATGTGCAATTTGCAAACATTCAAATTGCCTGTACTCTGTGGGCTGCTATAGCCTGTCGGTCTGTTTTTAATACATTATCTGCTCTATAAACCTCTGTCCTTTTTTCAGAGGGTGAAAAAGTTCAATAAAGAATTGAAACAAAAAGCAGACAGGAAGAGCAGAAGTGTGTAGATCTATTTATAGAAGGTGCAGTGTCCTGATGTGAAACCTGTGCGTGCAGTGGCATGCAGGGTCTGAGTTACAGGGATAAGGTTTGAATCCAAGACGGAGCCTAACTTTATTGATGCACTGTATTGGTAAGACTTTGAACTGTGTTTATTACCTTCATTTCCTCGAGGTGGGGCTTTGACCCTGTTTTCCTCTCGACTGTTTGAGGGATTTAATGTCCTGCACTTCTTCATATCTTTTAATTACGTTACTTAATTGAAGTGGGCTGCAGGCTTGTGCTGTTTTCTTTTGGATATGGCTAATATTTGTCATTTTTATGCACTAGCTAATCTGCATAACATGCATTAAACATGATGTTATTTCGTGCAGTTATCACACCACCCACTCTGGCTGTCAAACTTGTCTCTGCATGAGGGTGCAGTCTGTCTTTGCTGCATGCTCTTCACCACATACTGAGCAGCGCGAGGCCAGTGCAAACATCTGTGTACGTAGCAGCCTGTGAGGAAAGAAAAATAAGGTCGAGATAGACACGTGTCAACCGAAACAATTGAAAATGCCAAACCCAGTGGCCATTAACGCACAGTGAGTTAATGATTCAAGGAACAGCTTGAAATGGCATAAAAAGGCCATCCCGCGAGTGCACACTGTGTTTACTTTGCCATTAGACGGATAATGGAGCTGCTCCTGATCACTTCTTAATAAATCCAAGTCCTTAATTCAGTACCTTTTTTTTCTTAGATTTAAAAAAAACAAACTCAGGAACATATTGTTAATGCCTTTTTAAAAAAAAAAACAAAACAACAATATCTTCATTAAGGTTTAATTGCAGGTTGAGCATGCCTGTTGGGTGTGGAGTTATTGTGGTGACGTGGTTGCTGTGTTTTTCTTTTCAGTTTCATCGGAGCAGATTAAAAACCTTCACAAACGATTCCAGTACCTGAGCGGAGATGAGGAGACTATAAGGTAAAATGTTCACAGAGAAACCTGCACACGTGGAACGCGGTGTAAGTGAAAAACAATGTAGCCTTTTCAGTCTGTTGTAAAAAAAAAAAAAAGAGAAATCCTACCCGCTGAATAGAGCGATGAATTGCGTGCGGTATCTCTGACACAAAGTCTGGCACAGGCACAAACAAGCACATATGGTGATACATGCTAATGCAAACACAGGCACATTAGCCAAATACAATATCAGGCACACTTACCTGACACAGACTGTACACACACACTCATTCATGTATAAACACACACAAAACTGTCAAACCTCCTTCCGTGTAAAAAGAAACAGGGGCCAAATGTACATAGTAGGTTATGTACTTAATGTTTACCTTCAGACAGAGCCGCTTTTCCACGTTACTTCCCATAAAAATGTCCTGTTACTTAAATCTTCAGCTGACGTTTGTACTGTATTATCGGTTTTTACGATGGAATCTGTCTTGTCGCACTGCAGCAGGGAAAACCTGGACAGAATACCGGCCCTTGCCAACAATCCAATCAGAAAGCAAATTATTGAAGCCTTCTTCGATAAAAGGTGGGTGCAGTCGAATGACATTATTACGTTATTACCTCACTCTGCTTGTTCCGTCCTGCTTTCGTTAGTAGCCAAAACTAAGTGTAGTGCATTTCAATTAGCGCTTTTATTGTACCGATTTGGAATACACTCAAAACACCTCTAAGACCAGATTACATTTATGATCCGTCAGAAAGGTAGTTTTCAAACCATTATCAAAGTTTGTCCAAGCAGTGACATGTTTACGGATATCCTTTTATTTGTTGTGCTTGATATGACCACAGAAGCACCAATGAAATTATCTGAACATACTGGGTCAGACTGAGGATTTCATTAGAACGTCTTTAGATTGAAAGCTCTGTAATGTAGTAGTCTAGTCTCTGTGAGTGCTTACTGCTTAAGCAGGTGAAAACTATGTCCTTCAAGTATGACATTCATTTTTGTATAAAGAGACAGCTGTTGACATTTCAAGCCGGCAGTTCCTCGTGCTTTGGGAAGACTTGGCAAAACCACAGTACGGACTGTCCAATAAACAGGCTGCTTTGACTCTCCGTGTGACTTTTGCACACAGAGGAACGAGTCATGTGCACACAGTGTGACCAAATACAAAGACTTAATGGACTATTTTCCACTATAAGTCTGGTTCGAGCTGTAAATTGAAACACATGAAATCCCATGATTAAAGTTCCTTATTTTCAGGAGTTTCCACCACGTCAAGAAAATATTTTACTAAGAGAATAGATGCAACCTTCAACTGGAAGTCCTTATAAAACACTGGTTATGGCGTGGGTTATTACAGTTTCATCATCAGAAACAACAAACACATAAGACGTCCTGAAACTCACTGAGTAAGAAACATCATTTTATGTACACGTGCTATGCATTCACATGTAAACATCTGGCCAATCAGATGAAGCCCCAGGTAGCCGTCAGCTCACCTCAGATTCATTGGTGTCAATTTAGTGGCGACCACGAGATTAGTTATTTATTGCAAGTCATATCGTCATGGAGATACTGAACAACCTCGCAGATTTACTTCGTCATGCAGGCTGAGTGTCTGTATTAAAATGCATAGCAGTCACATTTTAATTCGTAGTGCCACCGCGCTGTCGCCTTTTATCTGCGTCCCAGGAACCAGCGTCAGGATGAGATGGGCTCCTATGAGGAGATCAGCTTCGAACAGTTCCTCATGGTCATGTCCCATTTCCGCCCCCCGACGCTGAAGACGACCGAGGAGGAGAGGGAAGCTATGAGAAGACAGAAGCTTCGCTGTAAGTAACTTCACTCCTTTTTTTAATATCAGTCTTACAAAACAGGCACCCAGATATATTTATTGTTTAAAAATGTTACGTCTGGACCTTCATGTGCAGCTGCTAGTCTATCATAAGATTCAGTCAAAACCTATAAAAAAAAAATTGGACCATCCACTGTAAATATCAAATGGTCTATGTATCTTATTTCATTCACCATTGACATGCCACAAGGAGCGTGGTGAATGCATGTCAGTTATGAGAGCAGAGGCTTGTCGGTATTCATAGCTGAGCTGGGAATGTGTCCTGGATAGACGGCAGCTTCACAAACAGAAAAGATTATGACCGCAGAGGCAGGACCCGAATTCATGGTGCTCTATACCAGTAGCGTTTTGGTCTTAGCCGCTTTTTTCATCGTGGCTCATGTTGTTTGTTACGTACTGTGTTACAGAGAGAGGTGTGACCTTGTTGTTGTTAGTCAGCAGAAGGGCAAGGCTGGATTAACAATGGGGCAAATTAGCAGCTGACCCAAAGCCCTGCACC